>SNQJ01S0078586.1:0-17650 GCA_010110895.2 Picea sitchensis
TGTCAAATTTTGCATACAACTTGTGTTTCCTTAAGGTCTGCAATATTATTTTCAGATGCTCTTCATGTTCTTCTTCTATTTTTGAATAAACTAAAATGTCATCAATAAATACCAATACAAATTTATCCAAATATTGTTTGAATATACTATTCATCAAGCACATAAAGGTTGGTGGTGCATTAGTAAGACCAAACGAAATTACGAAAAACTAGTAGTGTTTGTATCTTGTTCTAAAAGTTGTTTTATTTATATATTCATCCTTTATTCTGACTTGTTGATAACCAGACTTTAAATATAACTTAGAGGAAATATTTTCTCCTCCCACTTGGTCAAATAGGTCGTTAATTTTGGGTAGAGGATACGTATTCTTAATTTTCATCTTGTTTAATTGTCCATAATTAATACATAATATTAAAGTTCCATCTTTCTTTTTAACGAAAAAGGATCAGTGATCCCCTAGGCGAGACACTTGGTATGATATATTCCTTGTCCAACAGTTCTTGTAGCTGAATTTTCATCTCTGTTAATTTGAGTAAACTCATCCTATAGGGTGCCTTGTATATCAGGGAAGATCTAGGTAGTAGATTGATGTAGAAATCTATCTCTCTTCCTGGAGGCAGTTCTGGTATTTATTCCACAAATATATCTCTAAACCCATGTAGGACTGTAAAGTATTCTAGACTAGGTTTATCTTCTTTTTCTAATAGATTAGTTACTTGAATAACATAAATTTGACAACCTTTATTCATGCATTTCTTAAACTACATAGATGAAATCTATCTAACTGAGGCTAGTTTTTCGATGCCTTGTATTGTCCTAACTGTGTTGTTTTCGTCTCTGTAAGTAAGTGACTTTTGATAATAGTTAAAAATTACTTTATGTTTCTATAACTAGTCCATTCCAATTATTACATCGAAAGATCCTAAAGGTAAAATATTCAAATTTAACTTCGTAATTTCACCATCTAAACTGAGTTCACATTCAAAAATGAAATCTGTTACTTTTCTCTTAATCCTTGTTGCTAACTGTACTAACTAGGACTTAGCATGCTTTACTTTCTTAATCTTTTTTGAATCAACTAAACCAGGAGTAACATAACTCATACTAGCTCATGGGTCAATTAGAATAGAAATATGAGTATTAGTATCTTTACCTTCAACCTCCACTATAGTGGATTGATGATCATCTTGTCGACCATATACAACTACATTAATTATGTGCACGCTTCTGCCTACATCTCCTACTATAGAGGCTTCTTGCAGGTTATGGAATGTGGTCCTTGCTGCAGAAGTTAAACGTGGACAATTCCTCCTCAGGTGAGTTTCTCCACACTCCCAACATTTTAATGGTTCCCTGGGGCTGTCCCCAACTTTCTTGAATAAAAGAATAAATAATAATAATAAAAAAATAAATAATTTTTTTTACTGGATATAAAGAAATACTTCCATATTTATAATTATTCTAATAACATGAAAGTCTGAATGATTTTTGTTTGTTACTATGCTGCACAACATCACTTCATTTATATCTTGTTGGTCTTCGTGTGCCTTTTTCAATTTTTCATTATCTGCCTTGAACACTTGTAGTTCCACGATAAGGTTTCTCATTGTTTCCAGAACCTGGGTGGTTGAACTTCCTTCACTATTCTTTCTAGATTCTTTAGGAGGTCCTTGATCGATATTCTCTTCAATTCTGATATCCTCTTCGTTCTGGGATGTCATTATCACAACAGACAAACATTTTTTATGTTTGTAAGAATCAGAATTTTGTTATATTTTTCTTTTAGCGGAAATAAAATGAACTAGACTAATTTGGACTTGCCCTAAGGTCCAAGTGTTGTAACCTTCATCTCTGATACCATATGTAATGTACCCCAAATTTACCAAAAAATAAATAAATAATTTAGGTGCATTAAAACTTCTTGACTCTTCACTACTTGTTCCACATAACTTTATTATTGTCACTTAAATCAACTATAATGTATGCTTTTCTTACAACATATTATTTAGAGACTATAGCATATATATACCATCAATGATACAATTCTTATCTTTATACATCTATGAAAGTTGTTACGAAAGGACCCAACTTATATCTAAAATCAGAACATTCCACTTTGTATCCATTAATGGAAACTTAACACTTACTCATATATAACCCCATATATGGTGCCCTTATCATATACCATTATGAATATGCATAAAATTTACTAGATTTTACATACGATATAATATTAACTCGTCATATATATATATATATATAGGCCATATTGACTATTATACATTAGCCCTATTCTTAAAATCATATTGATACAGCATGATATTCATTACAAAAAAAATTCTTAACAAAATACTAACATATATGTATATGTTTGATTTTACATATAATACAAATATTACCTCTTTTATATAAATTTCATACATGTTATACACAGAATTTGTATCTTATTAGTCTTATTTTAACATGGTATCCAACCAAAAGTAATGCATGCCATAGTGTATTTGAAAATAGTTACTCAACACATAGGTAATATCGTTACTGAGGTGGTTATAAGGTTGTAACGAGGGTGTGACAAGTCTTATACCCTAATTCCACGGTATCAAACTTACACCACACATAAACCCTTAACCAAATAGTATAAAACCCCACCCGACCTGGTGACATGGCCCAGCATTGAATGGGCTTTGAACTCATGTTAATGGCATGGGTATTTTCGACCTGCAGGCATTTAACACGGTTGGTAACCATTAATGGAAGGATTGTGATGTACTTCTTGAGCTCGAAAATTAGGCCGCTGCACCCACTGCAGGCTTGTCGCCTTCGAAACTTCACATGGAAAATGTATTATGTTTCCTGTCACCTATTACTTCCCACTATGCAATTGTTTTCAAGTCACCACTAAAATCATTTTTCCCCATTTGGTTCCTTGTTTAGAAAAAAACCTCCCACTCTGGCATTGTAAGAGTCTCAGTGATAACCTTGGAACATTTTCTTCTGTGTGGGTGGCTGGAAATGTGGAAATGAACTCGGCCTGGAAATCAATGGAGGACGCGCATCCATCTGGTCTGTACAAGGTAACCCGTAACTTATTTTGTTGCCTTTATTATTCTGTAACAATTTGTGGATAGCTTGTTTTGGCAATCGTGTTTGCATTCCACCTCTACAATTGTTTCTTTCCGGGCTCTCGTGTTTGAAGCTCCTTTTATTGTATCTTCATTAAATCTTTGTGCAAAGCCAAACATCCACGCGATGTGTGATATATCCCCACTGTGAAAAATCATGGTAAGTTTTGGAATATTGAAAGGTTAGGATTCCAAGCGAGCATATACATCGTTCTTAAATCTCATGGCTTTGAGTATTTATGTTACCGTACTTTGGCCTATAGATCTGTGTGAAAATAAATAGATAGTCATATAGGTTAAACTTTCCAAGGGATTTATGGATTGAGATTGTTTACTTCCTTTATCATCTGTACAAACTCGTGAACACCCTTACATGAAAGCGTGGTAACCACCCTCTATCTATAGTTTACCTTCGGTGTCTTTATAAACATTATGCAATGGCAATTTTAAATCCTCTGCTTCGTGATTGACTATCTGTAATTTTGAGTAAAGGTCCATATGCATATCGCTATGTCATGACATTGTCCCTGTGATTTATTGATTACACTTTGTATTTGCTTAAATTACTTGCATATAATTATATCCTGAGCTTCTGTACTTAAATTTATCTTTGTACTTTCTGTAGCAACCCTTATTTTACTTTCGTTTAGACAAAACAATGTGGTAGATGCCTTTCGTATTTTTTCTAAACCCTCTGGATTGAAACGATTTACCTCCGAGGAAGAATTGTGGTTTCATTGTATGTATAAATCGTATTTTAATACTCTATTTTTGCAATAAGATTAATCTCTTGGGTTTAATATGGTGTAGGCATATATAAACCCTAAAATATCGGCCCTTTTGTCCGAGAATTTGCATCCCCGAAATCCTACAGGGAACCCGTATCGGCGCCATCGATCCCTATTTTATATATTTCACTGTATTTTACAATCCAGACTATAAGATTTGACAAAATCGTGTTCTAAATATGTTTTTTTCTTTTCATTTGTTTTCCTCTATGGCAAAAAATATAACTTAGGTTCTGTACAATTTACACAGGCAAAGATTACCCTCTATGGGGTTTCTCGACTATACTTCTGAGTGTTTTTAAATGTTTTAACACTATTTAATTTATTGTTTAGAGTCTTAAGCATCATGGTATTACTTTTCAGTTACAATGACTAATGATGGGGCCCTGTTTTATTTTGAGAGGGTACCCATCAGTCATTCTTGGGTCCACTCCTCCCCCTTTGGGTTGTTGAAAGATCGTGGTTCAAGCACTGGTAGCGAACTGTTCCAATGTCGATTCAAGCTAAGTACTATCCAGTCTTGTTTATTATTAATTTCACTAAATTTTCTTAGCACAGATTTATGAATCTATCATTTTCTCCCTTCCAGCTTTGTACAAATCGACGAGAGCGTAACAGGGAAGCCCTCTTTCTCAGAAAGGTATTCGTGTTCCGATATTTGAGCTTAGACACAACTTGTTAGATTATATCTACTAGTAGTACAAGAGTCCTTACCCTAGGGAACTCCACTGTAATACATTTTTAACCAGGGTTTCCTGGATTATATAGGTTGTAAATTATTTTTCAAAAGAATATACCAGTCATTTTTTTTGTAAATTTACCTTTCCAATGAATATACAGGTTGTTGAGAAACCATTTGAACATTAATCAGATTAATGGTACAACTATTGTAGCACGTATTTGTCTACTATTTTATAATCATTGTTTAAAGACTTTAAGAGATATGTAATATGAATATGGAATGATAAATATCATATTTTCTCTTTTATAGCACTTGTACAGCTTGAAAAGGTAATTTATTATACATTCATGCAAATCAAGGATCGATAGGAATTTTCTTTATTTAAAAAAAACAATATATATATCTATACAAACCCATATATATATAACCCATAGAAAAATTCTAACCATTTATAACATTTCCTTTGTGTAAATCTATAGGTATGTCTACACAGTCATGCACAAGATGTTTAACCACATTTAAACAAAAATAGAAGTATATAATAGTTCAAACTTTTCTATCGTATGAGTATCTATATGTATATATTCAGTCAAGCATTTATACATATACTAACATCAAAAAAATCCCATCACACTTCTAACAATGGTAATCAACATAATATTATACATCTAGTCAATCATTTATATATGTAGTAACATCACGTAATCCCATCATACTTCTAACAATGGAGATCAACCGAATATTAACCAGAATATAAATAAAGGTACTTATCTAAAATTGATGTTGGGACACAAATGGAACAACCACGTTCCGCCCAATTGTAGAACAGAACAACCAAGTTAATTGCTCCGTTCACCCCCTAGCCTAACGATGAGTCCATAAGGGTGAATTGAAATGATCCTCCTTTTCTACAACTCTCTTCTACAGATCATAAATTCCCTTGTCTCACACTAAACAGTGTTCATAACAACAAGTATTATCCTTTCTCCATCATACTAACCAGCATCTTGCCTCCTCCATATGTTGTTTATATTGTGCATCTTGTGCCTAGGTCTTTCCTTCCCTCCTTGGGAATTTTAAGAGCTTTGCAAATCCCTAATTTTCAGGGGCTTCGAGTGGTCAAATTCCTCATTTTCCACTTTTAAAAATCAACCCTAAGGTAACTCAAATCTGTTCCCCACTCATGGAGTCATGGTTAGTTGTTTTCAACCTGGTTGTTCCATTTGTCTTCCAACATTAAATATATAAAAAGATTTGTCTTTACATGTGTCAAAATCAAGACATTAGTTGGGAAAATCAAATCTTTGTCCAACATTCATAAATAATTAATTACAATAATCAAATTCCAAATTCGGATTTGCCATAAATGGAAAATAATTTCCAAATTCGAATTTGTCAAAAACGGAAATTTATTCCCAAGTACACTTAGACTTTAATAATTAATTATTTTGGGGGATATTATAGTGATGAACAGGAGAAACAATTTTCCATGGTATTTTATCACATGTCAGTAACGGTTGAACGAATGTATGGAGATTACGAGAAGAGGATGAAGAAGAAAGGGAAGAAAAAGGAAGCCCATGCAGATGATGATGCTTTAGTAAATAAACGGGCTGGAGGAGACCTTCCTGAGCCTCCATATTTGCCTTCAAGTTCTATTTATTCTTCCTCTGAGCATTCTCATCACTCTCAGCATTCTAACCATATCGCCTCTTTTAAGAAACCATTATTAAAGATTGATGTAAAGTTTTATTTACCTATGTTTAATGGAGATGCGAATCTTGAAAAGTTAGAAAATTGGATCTGACAGGTTGAAGTATATTTCCGTGTTTAGCATATTGATGAAGAGGAAGTTAAAGTGCAATTGGATTCTCTTCGGTCGGAAGGAAAATCTCTCGTATGGTGAGAGATAAATCTACAAGAAAAAAGTAAGTGTGGTAATCTTCTTTCCTCATGGTTAGAATTTAAATCAGATATAAGGAAGAAGTTATATCCGTTAGGCTATTTACATAAAGAAATGATGGAATGACAAACTTTGAGGCAGAGTAAAGGTTAGAGTGTACAAAGTTTCACAGAAGAATTTAGGAAGAAATATATAGCATTGAATATTCCTTTGGATTCTTATGAAACTTTAATGAAGTATATTGGAACACTTCACAGTAATATTCATCATAATTTTTTCTTGTTTAACCCCACTTGTAATGAACCTCATATTCACCATAAAAAAATAAAAAAAAATCCTATGACATAATTCAATTTCGTTTAAGCTTAGAAATTAAGAGAAGGTAAAATTCATTTTCTGTCCATAATGTCATTTTTACACCAGTCTAGATTACTTTGAACCGAAAAGCTTATGTGGGTAAATTCTTTCTATAATTCTATCACTTCCCTTGACTCTCAAACTACTCCAACCTACTTCTTTGTATATAGACAATGTCTAAACTCAGGTCGAAGGAAACTTTGATGTTCAGAGAGATAAAGCTCAGAAGGGATAGCACCTTTGAAGTATTCAAAGGGAGGCAGAGATCGAAATCGTCTCGCAAAGGTCAAGTTCAGGTGGAGAACGCTAAGTCATTTTGGCTAGAGATCCTTGAGCGGAGTGAACGAACGATGAGATTTCTTTGTGGGGAAGTACCAAAATCCTGCGGACTGTTGGATCTCATAGATCTGTGGGAAGGTTAAGACTGATCGTATTTTAGCGTTTAGAAGCTCAGGAGGAGTAATGACCGTTGGATGAGAATCAAAAGGAGCCGTTGATCTCACGCTTCAAACTTCGCTATTTTGGAGTTTGGGGTTTGGAGCAACAAGGGATTTTGAACAGGTTGCATCGCGAATTCCTGATTTGCGAAATCTCAAAAGAATCGAGACCATTGATATCATGTGAAAGGGCCAAAAACCCATTAATCCCCTTTTTGGCATTTCAGGTCTCAGGAGTTCGAAGGCATAGAATGTTGCATCTCGAGTCGTGAAACCCTGAATCACGAAACCCTGAAATGTGAAAAGGCCAAGACCCATTAAGCCCCTTTTTGGCATTTCGTCTCCCGGGAGTTTGAAGGCCTAGAACGTTGCATATGGAGTCACGAAATCCCGAATCGTGAAACCCTGAAATGTGAAAAGGCCAACACCTGTTAAGCCCCTTTTCGGCATTTCGGGTCCTGGGAGTTCGAAGGTCCTAGAAAATTTGCCGTCGGAGTCGCGAAATCCCGAATCGCAAAACCTCAAAATCCCGAACTCAAAAACTTCAAAGTGTTGGGCCCATAGTCCTTTCACATTTCACAATTTGACACTTCTTGTTTCATTTTGTTTGTTCATCAGGGGTTCGTAAACCCCGAAATCCTGAAATCCCGAAATGTTGGGTCCTCAGTGTCTTTGCATTTCGTGATTCAACAAACAACATGGTCTTCTGTCTTTTGTGTTCAGCGTTTGTGGTTGCCGAAACCTGATTGACTTCAGCCTTTCACACCATTTTGTTCTCTAAGGTTTAAACCATTAAACAAAAGTCTAAGTTAATTTTTCGGTACAGGTCCTGATTAAGCGTCTCCGAACTCTTGTGCTTACGGAGCATTACGGTTGCCAAATTTAAAAGGGGTCATTCAAATTCAATTCCCTCAAACTCTTATCGGGTTTGGAAAAAGGGGAAAAAAATTCGAAAGGGTAACTGGGGATTTGGTCCTCGTGGTTACAGTATAACTTTTGAGAAATTTCTTCTACAGGATTGTCTTGTTCGTTAGAGTAAAATGAAATATTTGATAACCGATCACTGTTCGGTCTCATTATGCCCTAAATTTTAAATACCAGGGTTATTGCCTTGAAGACAGACCCTGTTTTTTTCAAACGCTAGATGTTGGATCGACTTATGGTAGATCTAAATACTAAATCATTTTATCTCATTTCGACATTCCTTATAATTATTACCAAGGTGGTTTAAATATACAATAGCGATTATTTAGATTGGATATAATGGTCTAAGTAAAGTTCTGATTCTATGTTTTTCTTCCATAATATATATATATATATATATATATATATTATTTTATTTTTTTTCATTTTTTAGGCCAAAGGGCTGGTAGGAGTTTTAAATCGCGTGTTGCATACACAGAACTGTAAGGGAAACTAGTGTAATAGTCAGTCTTCCTACCTCAGCGACAAATCTACCTCTACACAGTCTATTTAATGGAAAAGAAAATGTAGCATAGTTTACAAAAATCAGAATGTGGTTCCTGGCATTATCCATACAGTTAGATTAATGAAATTTCAGCATAACTTCCACTCCCCATATGCCAATCTCAGCATTGGTTTCACTCAAAAAACAAATAAAAAAGAAAATAGCAGTGAAACTAATTTAGAGGAGATGTCTTCCAGAATTTAACCATGCATAAATCCTTTTAACTATCATAACTAATAAAAGGCCAATTCTATCGTTCGTTCAAATTTAATAAATACATGACATCAGATATCAAATCATTTGAACAAAAAATGGAAATCATTTCAGTTCCGATTTAACAAATATATATTGTATCAGATATAAAATCATTCAAACAGAAAAGGAGTAGAGCAACATATCTGAACCCGATTGCAAGAAGACAAAGGGAACAACCATGTTCCTCCCAACCGTAGAACAAGGCAGCCAAATCACTTTCCCAGTTCACCCGCTATCCTGACCATGAATCCATGAGGGCTAACTTGGAAACTCCTCCTTAGTAATGTCCTTCAATTCCAATAGTTATCCTCTTGCCTCACACTTACACAGCACTGCTCATAACAGCAAGGAATATCTGTTTCAGCAGACTCCTCTTGCCTCACACTCAATCTTTAGTGTTCATAACAGCAAGAGATCTCAAAAATCTTTTTCCCCAGCATACTTGGCAGTGTCCTGCCTCCTTTCATATGCTATTTATCAATTTTTCCCAGGTCTTTTTTCCCTCCCTTGGGGATTTTTGCAGCTTTCTAAATCCCTGATTTTCAGGGGCTTCCAATGGCCAAATATCTGATTTTCCACTTGTAATAACCAACCCAAAGGTAGTTCAAACATGTTCCCCACTCATGGAGTCATGGTCAATTGATTTTAACATGGTTGTTCCATTTGTCCTCCTGCAATTAATATAAATACTTTGTTTTTATACAAGTGTCATAGTCAAATAGTTAGTTGAGTCCAATCAGAACTCTGCCCAACAGTCATAATAATTAATCACAATTATCAAATTCGAAATTCAGAATTTCCATAAATGGCAAAAAGTTTCCAAATTCGAATTTACTAAAAACGGAAATAAATTTCCAGCAAATTTAAATTTCAAAAACATTTTATTTTTGGGGGATATCACATCCTTTCCCCCTTCAGTAAAACACTATCCTCAGTGTTCGTTCCTTTCTTGGAACAGGGCTGGATGAGATTTCCCTAAATCTCCTTCCAACTCCCAAGTGGCCTCTTCAGGACTAAAGTGTTTCCATTGCACATTTACATGAGCGACCGCTCTGTTCCAAAGTGTTATTTCTCTCCAGTCCAGAATGCGCAGGGGTTCCACTTGAAACTCGTCCTCTGGTTCCACCTGCACCAAGTCCAAATCAATACTATGAGTAGGGTCATGAATATACTTTTTCAAAAAAGAAACATGAAATACATTATGAATTCTTGGATTTGCTGGAAGTGCAAGTTGATATGCTATAGGTCCAATTCGAGCTAGTATCTCGAAGGGCCCACAAAACCTGGGTGCCAACTTGGCATAGTTCCCTAACTTCAATGATCTTTTTTGGGATTTGACCTTCAAATAAACATGGTCTCCTACTTGAAATTCCAAGTGTCTTCTTTTCTGATTTGCATAGCTCTTTTGTTTGTCCTGTGCTTCTTTCAAGTTATGTTGTACCTTCCTTACCATGTTCTCCATTTCTTGGAAAACCTTTCGTCCAACCATGAGTCGGTCAACCGGGTTATCCCAGCTAATTGGAGTTGTACACTTTCTACCATACAGTATTTCGAAAGGGCTCAACTTAGCCAAAGTTTGGTACCCATTGTTATATGTAAATTCTACCAGGTGTAGGTAGTCTTCCCACTTGTTCGGTTTTGTTCTTACATACATGTGAAGCATATCCTCTATGATTTGGTTTGTCCTTTCGGTCTATCCATCTATTTGGGGATGATAACTCGTAATGAAATTCAAATTAGTATTTAGCCCTAAAAACAATTCCTTCCAAAAAGCGGATGTGAATTTTACGTCTCTATCTGAAATCACCATTTTAGGAATACCATGCAGTCAAAAAATTTATTTCATGAATATTTCAGCAATGTTTATAGCTTTAAAAGTAGACTTTATAGGAATAAAGTGTGCATACTTACTGAGTTTATCGATTACAACCATGATAGAATCATTTTGTTTCTGAGTTTTAGGAAAACCTGTTATAAAGTCCAGAGATATGGTCTCCCATTTCCATTCTGGTACTGGTAATGGCTATAGTAGGCTGGTTGGATGTTGTTGTTCAACCTTAACCTACTAACAATCTTGGCACCTAGCCAAGTATTCTATTGTTTCACCTTTCATATTAGGCCAGTAAAACAATTTTCTAAGTGTTGTTATCATTTTTTGGTAACTTGGATGACCACAATACGGTTTCTTATTCACTTCGTCCAAAACTGTCAATTGTAACTCTATTGAATCTGGTATGTAAAGTCTGTTTTTAAATCGTAATAATCCCTTCTTGTCGATACTTAGATCTGGTTTATCAGATTCTGCGGTACTATTTTGTAATTATTCCATCATCTTAGTGTAATTTTCGTCGCTAATACCGACCATCCTTACCTTTTCTTCCAGATCACTTTCTACCCTGCTGATATTTACCTCAAATAACCCATGGACTCTTCTTCTTAAAGCGTCTGCTACTTTATTTTCTTTGCCCTTGATATGTCTAACTTCGATGTCAAATTCGCTCAAGAAGGCTAACCATATGGCTTGCCATGCATTGAACCCTCGTTGACTAAACAGATATTTCACACCACTATTATCTGTCAATAGTAGAAATTTCCTTCCCATCATGTAGTGTCGCCACATTTTTAATGCGTGTATTATAGCTGCCAATTCTAAGTCGTGAGTGATAGAATTTCGCTCATGTTCCTTCAATTTCCGAGACTCATAACAAATAATGTGTCCTTCCTAAGTTAGGACACCACCTAGTCCCTCCTTACTTGCATCAACACATACTGTGAAGTTGTTATCTGGGTCTGCTACCCTCAAAATGGGCGTCGATGTCAATAATTCTTTTAGCTTGTTAAAATTGTCTTGACACTTTTGCGACCAGTTAAACTTGGTCCCTTTCTTTTGTAATGATGTGATAGGGTAGGCTATCTTGGAAAATCCTTCTATAAACCTATGGTAATATCCGGTGATTCCCATGAATGACAGGATATCTGCTACATCCTTAGGTATTGGCCATTCCATAATGGCTTTTGTCTTCTCCGGGTCTACGACAATGCCTTTTGCTGAAATTACATGTCCTAGATATTGTATTTCTTTTTGATAAAAGTCACACTTGTCAAATTTGGTGTACAGTTTGTGTTTTCTCAACGTTTGCAGCACTATCTTTAAGTGTTCATCATGTTCTTCCTTCGTTTTTGAATAGACCATAATATCATCAATAAATACTACCACGAACTTGTCTAAGTATTGACTGAAAATATTATTCATCAGACACATAAACGTGGCTGGCGCGTTAGTGAGTCCAAAAGGTATGACTACGAATTCGTAGTGTCCATATCTTGTTCGAAAATATTTTTTTTTTATGTCCTCGTGTTTTATCCTAATTTGATGATAATTGGGTCGTAAATCCAACTTTGAAAAGATCTTGGCCCCACCCACTTGATCAAACAGATCATTTATGCTTAGTAAGGGGTATTTGTTCTTAATAGTCATTTTGTTCAGTTGTCTATAATCGATACATAGTCTTAGAGTACCGTCTTTCTTTTTCATAAAGAGGATTGGTGCTTCCCATGCCGAGACACTCGGTCTGATGTACTCTTTATCCAACAATTCCTGTAATTGTATTTTTAATTCTGTCAGTTGTGATAGACTTATTAGGTAGGGTTCTTTTGAGATAGGGGTTGATCTGGGTAGTAAGTCTATGGAAAAATCTATTTCCCTTCTAAGAGGTAATTCTGGTATCTCATCCACAAACATGACTCTGAATTCACGTAGGACAACAAAGTCTTCTAACTTCGGCTTATCTTCTTTTTCTAATAGATTCTTCACTTGGATGGTGTAAACTTGACATCCCTTTCTAATAAATTTCTTGAGTTGCATCGTTGAAACCTGTCTGACTCATATAGGTTTTGGTATGCCTTGGGCTATTCTAACAGTGCCAAAATTATCTTTATAGCTAAGTATCTTTGTATAGCAGTCTAGTACTTCTTTGTGTTGTTCCAACCAATCCATCCTGATAATCATATCATAAGATCCTTGTGGTAGGATGTTCATATTGGTCCTTATCCTTTGACCATCTAAGCTAAACTCAAGATCATAAATAAAGTCAACTACTTTTCTTTTTGTACCTGTTTCTAGTTGTACAAGCCATGATTTTGTGTGCTTCGGTTTCTTAAGCTTATTCGACTCTACTACATCGGGAGTAATATAACTTAACGTAGCTCCAGGGTCAATTAAAAAAGAACTTCGAGTGTCATTGATTTTACCTTCGATTTCTACCACCGAGGACTGGTGGTTAGCTTGTCGACCATCTATGGCTGGATTTATCCGATGTAGACTTCTTCCTATGTTCCCCCACTGTCGAGGCTTCCTGCAAACAACAGATCTGTTGGCTGCAATTAAACATGGACAATTCCTCCTTAAATGAGGCTCTCCACACTCCCAACACTTTAGTGGCTCGCAGGAGTTGTCCCCAAAATTCTTCGTTCCCAGGTTTATCAGTTTACCGCTACCTTGCATATTCGAATGATTGGAGTGAAAATCCTTCCTTGGGAAACTTTTTGTTGCATTTTGATAAGGAGTTAGTTGGTATCCCTTCTTTTGCTGGTTCATTCGATCTTGCTTCTTATCCTTCTAGGTCTTGGGAAACTTTACCCACTGTTTATACTGGTCATAACACATTCATGCTTTCCTGAATACCTCACTCAAGGATTTGGGGTTGTCAAACTCAATTCTATCCTGGTAGGCCTGTGGTAAACAACTTAAGAATCATTGGATTTTTACCTTATCCTCTCGGATGTATGGTACGAACCTTAGTATTTCCAGAAATGTATTTATAAGGTCCTCCATTGTCATCTATATGAGTCGTAACTCATAAAATTATTTTGTCTTCCTTTCATAATAGCTTTCAGAAAGGTATTGTTTCTTGAATACTTCTTAAAGTCAGACCATTCCAACTGTTTCTCCTTTAGGCCCTTGGCCAACTTCAGGTCCTGCCACCAAATGTTGGCCTTCCCCTTCCGATTGTAGATGGTCATTCTGACCTTCATGCTGCTGGAATAGTTGTAGATCTGGAAGTATTTTTTGATGTCCAACAACCATGCCTTGGCTTCTTCTCCTGTCCTGGATTCTCCATCAAAGGTAGCTGGTTCAATCTTTTTAAATTCTCCTTCAAGGTGGTCTACTTGTTTTCTTTCTCTGTCTGGTATAGTTTTTTCCTCAACTGAAGGTGTTCCTTAAGACGAACTATCTCCTTTTTTTGTTTCCGCACCAGAATTCTTGGAGGCCCTTTTGTTGACCTTCTCATCATGGTTATCATCTTTTGGTATTTTCTTGGTTACTATACTACGCAGTAGGACTTCATTTATCTCTTGTTATTCCTGTTGTGCTTTCTTCAATTTTTCATTGTCAGCCTTGAAAACATGCAGTTCAACAATTAGATTCCTCATTGTTTCCAACACCTCCATGGGTGAGATTCCATAAATGCTCTGTCTTGGATCTCCAGGAGGTCCTTGCTGTAGATTCCCTTCCATCCTAATTTATGCACCTTCTTGAGCTGCCATAATCAACACAAAACAAAAAGGATTTATGTTTGTAACCACAAGATTTATTAGTTTTTTCATAAATCGAAATATATACTAAGCAATTAATGTGGCCCTATTCAGGCCCAGTGTTGTAACTTTTTCTCTGATACCATATGTAATGAACCTCAAATTCACCATTAAAAAAAAAATCCTATGACATAATTCAATTTCGTTTAAGCTTAGAAATTAAGAGAAGGTAAAATTCATTTATGTCCATAATGTCATTTTTACACCAGTCTAGATTACTTTGAACCGAAAAGCTTATGTGGGTAAATTACTTCTGTAATTTTATCATTTCCCTTGACTCTCAAACTACTCCAACATACTTCTTTGTATATAGGCAATGTCTAAACTTAGGTTGAAGGAACCTTTGATGTTCAGAGAGATAAATCTCAGAAGGGATAACACCTTTGAAGTATTCAAAGGGAGGCAGAGATCGAAATTGTCTCGCAGAGGTCAAGTTTAGGTGGAGAAGGCTAAGTCATTTTGGTCAGAGATCCTTGAGAGGAGTGAACAAACAGTGATATTTCTTCGTGGGGAAGTACCGAAATCCCGTGGACCGTTGGATGTCATAGATCTATGGGAAGGTTAAGACTGGTAGTCTTTTAGCGTTCATAAGCTCAGGAGGAGTAATGACCGTTGGATGAGAAGCAATAGGAGCCATTGATCTCATGCTTTGAACTTTTCTATTTCGGAGTTCGGGGTTTGGAGTAGCAAGGGATTTTGGAGTTGTTGGATCGTGAATTCCTGATTTGTGAAATCCTGAAAGAATCGGGACCATTGATCTCATGCGAAAGGGCCAAAAACCTGTTAAGCCCCTTTTCGACATTTTGGGTTCCGGGAGTTCAAAGGCCTAGAACGTTGCATCTAGAGTCATCAAATCCCAAATCGCGAAAACCTAAAATGTGAAAAGGCTAAGACTCGTTAAGACCCTTTTCGGCATTTCGGGTCCCAGGAGTTCGAAGGCCTAAAACGTTGCATCTAGAGTCACGAAATCCTGAATCGTGAAACCCCGAAATGTGAAAAGGCCAAGACCCATTAAGCCCGTTTTCAGCATTTCGAGTCTCAGGAGTTCAAAGGGCCTAGAAAATTTGCCACCGGAGTCGCGAAATCTCGAATCGCAAAACCCTAAAATCCTGAATTCTAAAACTCTGAAGTGTTGGGCCCACAGTCCTTTCGCATTTCGCAATTCGACACTTCTTGTTTCATTCTGTTTGTGCATCAAGGGTTTGTAAATCCCAAAATCCCGAAATCCTGAAATACTGCGTCCTCAGTCTCTTCACATTTCGTGATTCGACAAACATCGTGGTATTTTGTCTTTTGTGTTCAGTGTTTGTGATCGTTGAAACCCGATTGACTTCAGCCTTTCACACCATTTTGTTCTCTAAGGTTTAAACCATTAAACAAAAGTCTAATTTAATTTTTTGGTACAGGTCCTGATTAAGCGTCTCTGAACTCTTGTGCTTACGGAGCATTACAGTTGCCAAATTTAAAAGGGGTCATTCAAATTCGATTCCCTCGGACTCTTATCGGGTTTGGAAAAAGGGGAAAAAATTTCCCAAGGGTAACTGGGGATTTGGTCCCGGTGGTTACAGTATAAATTTTGGAGAAATTTCTTCTATAGTATTGTCATGTTCGTTAGAGTAAAATGAAATATTTGATAACCGATCATCGTTCGGTCTCGTTATGCCCTAAATTTTAAATACCAGGGTTATTGCATTGAAGACAGGCCCTATTTTTTTCAGATGCTAGATGTTGGATTGACTTATACTAGATCTAAATACTAAATCATTTTATCTCATTTCGACATTCCTTATAATTAATACCAAGGTGGTTTAAATCTGCAATAGTGATTATTTAGATTGGATATAATGGTCTGAGTAAAGTTTTGATTCTATGTTTTTCTTCCAGAATAATATATGTATATATATCTGTACTTTCTTCATTGTTTAGGCCAAAGGGTTGGTAGGAGTTTTAAATCGTGTGTTGCATACACAGAACTGTAAGGGAAACTGGTGTAATAGTCGATCTTCCTACCTCAGCTACAGATCTGCCTCTACACAGTTTTTTTAATGGAAAATAAAATGTAGCATAGTTTACAAAACATAGAATGTGGTTCCCGACATTATCCATACAGTTAGATTAATGAAATTTCATCATAAATTCCACTCCCCATATGCCAATCTCAGCATTGATTTCACTCAAAAAACAAATAAAAAGGAAAATAGCAGTGAAACTAATTTGGGGGAGATTTCTTCTAGAATTTAACCATGCATAAATCCTTTTAACTATCATAACTAATAAAAGTCCAATTCTATCGTTTGTTCAGATTTAATAAATACATGAGATCAGATATCAAATCATTCGAATAGAAAATGGAAATCATTTCAAATCCAGTCTAAAAAATATATATTGCATCAGATATAAAATCATTCAAACAGAAAAGGAGTAGAGCAACATATCTAAACCCGATCACGAGAAGACAAAGGGAACAACCACATTCCTCCCAACTGTAAAATAGGGCAGCCAAATCACTTGCCTAGTTCACCCCCTATCCTGACCATGAATCTATGAGGGCTATCTCGGAAACTCCTCCTCAACAATGTCCTTCAATTCCAACAGTTATCCTCTTGCCTCACACTTACTCAGTAGTGCTCATAATAGCAAGGAAAATCCATTTCAGTAGGCTCCTCTTGCCTCACACTCAATCTGTAGTGTTCATAATAGCTAGAGAGTTCAAAAATATTTTTCCCCAGCATACTTGGCAGCGTCCTGCTTCCTTTCATATGCTATTTATCAATTTTGCCCAGGTCTTTTTTCCTTGCCTTGGGGATTTTTGTAGCTTTCTAAATCCCTGATTTTCGGGGCTGCCAATGGCCAAATCTCTAATTTTCCACTTGTAATAACCAGTTCAAAGGTAGTTCCAACATGTTCCCCACTCATGGAGTCATGGTCAACTGATTTTAACATGGTTGTTCCATTTGTCCTCCCGCAATTAATATAAATATTCTATTTTTATACAAGTGTCATAGTCAAATAGTTAGTTGAGTCCAATCAAAACTCTACCCAG
>SNQJ01S0078586.1:20755-36140 GCA_010110895.2 Picea sitchensis
AGACCAAAGGATAGACAGAGGTGGTAAACAAAACAATTGTAATTTTCATTCGAGGCTATTGCAGCAAACATCCTAAGTTATGGGATGAACATATACCCTATGTAAAACATGCGTATAACCGAGCTTTACATTCGTCCACTCAGAGTTCACCTTTTGAGACATGTTTTGGGTACCTACCAAAGGTTCCTTTGGACTTGATGTATGGGAGAGATACCTATGTGAATGAAGAATGAACAGACGATAGAGCCCACAAGTTCATCTAGAGCATTCATCAGATACACTAGGTAGTCAGGGAATAGTTGGAGAAAACTCAAGAACAATATAAAGATCGACATGACAAGAACAGGGTTGATCATTAGTTCCAGGTTGGAGACTAGGTATGGCTTCACATCAGCAAGGAACGATTCAAGGGTGAAGGCAAGAAACTCAAGCCCATCCGCTATGGACCCTTCACTATATTGGAGAAAAGAGACACTAATGATTTTAGTTTAATCCACATGACCATAGGTTCTATGTTTAAACCACATGACCACAGGTTTCGTCATTTTATGCACATATGCCAACTATCTGCCACCAAATATAGCATATTTTGCCAACTATCCACCATATATGGCACATGTTAAACCGTCCTCCAATTTAGCATGCACGCCACATATGGTTACAACCACATACTAAAAGGGGAGTCCATGGGATTCAATCCCATGACCTCTTCCTAAAACTCCATGAACTAAGTTCTTAAATATACCTTTGCCTACGAACGCGCTAAGCATCACAATTATTACATAACCGCTCACAAACTTGTATAAGAAAGGCCCTTCAGTCAGTGTTTCAGGATAGAGAGAATGAGAGAGGAGTCTATGCACGCCCGTACGGATTGTGTACAGACTGGGGAACACTTTTCTATATTTATTAGTCATTTATTATAGAAGCAGTGGCACGCAAACCAAGGAAAGGGTGTTTCTTAGGCCAAAATGTGTCATACTTGGATCAAGGCGTGGAGACAGTCATTTTTAGGTAAAATGGCGCCACAAATGCAGTGGTGGTGTTAGTTTTCTAATCTAAACAAATATTCTGTAGTTCAACTCCAGAATGAGGTATACTTATGTATTTTGTTGAATTCTTTTGTGGAGTTAATAAAAAGACCTACCCATTTGAAAGCAGGACCTGGAAACATTTTCCACCAGGGACGAACTCTGTTATCAATTTCTTTGTGTTCATATTGCATGATTATGTCTCTTTCATTTTGAGATTTTCTTTCTTTATGGTGTACTTTAGTTTCTGCTCATTTTATGCAATTCTTTGATAAGTCACTTGATGAAAAGATCTCGGATTATACAATCTAAAAATTAAATGAAATATGCCCTATCCCATCCTCCTCTTAGAAACAAGTATCTCCCCCATTGAGAGCATGGCTATGACTATATACCTAATGTATAAGAACAAGTTAAACAACATGGAAGACAAGAAGCTTCCTAAAATTGCTTCAAAATCGAGTCGTAACCACAATAGACTCAAGCGAGGATGGCATAAAGATTCTCAGTCTTGGATAAAATATTGACGAATCATGGAAGACACCATTTTCCAGAATAAAGATACTATTAAAAAAATCATCAAATCAAAATTTAAGGAGAAAATGTGGTGTGATAAAGAGTTAGAGGAAAAATGAAAATTAAGGTATTATAAGGATGTAATCAACCCTAATCTAGAAGATCAAAATTATCTATTTGTTTTGCCCAGTGTAAATAAAAAAATAAGCATTGCTAAGATAAGAACACATTTTCACGAGCTCCATAGTGAATCTGGCGATTGGTCAATTCCTAAAACACCATGGGATGAAAGAGTGTGTCACATTTGCGACACTAAGAAGGTTGAAGATGAAAGTCACTTTCTCTTAGATTTTTCATCCTATACCCATATTAGATCTCATTTTCAAAATATGTGTCACACTACCAAGCTTCCTAATCTCTTAACTCAACAAAATCATGGTGATCTTGGAAAGCTTCTCTTAATGTTTTTCGAGCACATAAACACAATTCTAAAGAATCACAAGTAATCACTTACACTCTTGGGTCTTAGTGGACGTTCATCATCATCATCATCATCATCATCATCATCATCAAAAAATAATTTTAAACTTTAATTAACCCATCATATAGTAGATAAATAATTTTGTAATATATTTTTTAATCACAAAATAGATAAATAATTTATAGTATAATTTTTTTAACTTTGAACTCTAGGATCAAGCTATAATGTGAAAAACAAATGTGGATTCAAAGTGAATGGAATTTCGATGGAATTTAATATAATCTAAAATAAACCTTACCATTTCTCTCTGGGCAAAGTGTGTAATATTATTTTTTTATTTTATTTAATATAATATTAAATAATATAAATTGTATATGATTTGTTTCAATAATTGTAAATGATCATTATTGTTTTTTATTTTATTTAATAAAATATTAAATAATATAAATTGTATATGAGGTCTCAATAGTTGTAAATGTTTATTAATGTACCATACTAATTAATAAGGTTATATGGTAGCAAATAACTTCTTAAGTTTGAATACAAAGTAAGATGTTTAATTTTGTGAAAATAATGTGAAGGATTAATTTCGAGTAAGAAATTAAATTAAAATGTTTAATTAAAGGAAAAAATGTAAATATAAATTTTACCTAATATAATAATTATAATAATCTATTGAGTGAAAACAAAACCTGTACCATTGATTAGTTTCATCTTAACTTTTTATAAATTAAATGTATTTGAACTATTTAAATTAAAAACAAAACCTACTCCATTGATTTATCTCATAAAAATCTATAATAATCTATTGAGTAAATTATATGATGAGATTGAAAACAAAACCTACTACATTACATTGATATTGAGTGAACTATCGAAAAAATCGATTGGGAAGGTTAAAGAATGACCTAGCATGCCGAAGTGCCCTACGCATTGAAGAACCAGGCCCTGTTTCTAGTTGATGAGTGCTCTGACATCAGAGCACTGCTACCCGCCCTGCAGCCCTGTTGTTCTGCGCATCACGAGAATCCTGCACCATTCACAATGAGCATGGGTGAGGGGGGGAAACCCCCCTCGTACAGCGACATAGCCGCTAACGACAAAACTGGCACCCGGGCCAAGAGGCCCGCCTTTGAACCACCGGTACATCTGAGGGAGGAGATTTTCTCTCAGGAACAAAGACTCAGCAAAGAAATGGAAATCGATCCGAGCTCATCCCACTCGCAAACTTCCAAAAACTGGTTGTCAGGTAAGTGCATCCCACAACTGGAAAAACCTCCTCTTTATCACATCAAATCGACAAGGGTGGGGGAACATACCCAGTTCATGATGGACCACGCGCTAATAGGTAAATACCTGGGACTTTGGCCCACCGAGAAAGACCTAACTCATTGGATAAAGGACTGGTGGAACCCCAAAGGGGACTACGAGGTACAACTCAGCTCTAAGGGCTTTTTCACAATTATCCTATATAACCTAGAAGACAAGGACAGAATATTCGATAACGGACCATACTTCTACAATTCAGCTGGCCTTTTTCTAAGGTTCTGGACTGACAGATTCATCCCAGAGCAAGAGGAATTCTCAAGAGCCCCGGTCTGGATACGACTGTACTCCCTGCCTCAGGAATTTTGGCTGGAAGAAATTTTAATGGGTATAGGGAATACGGTGGGACAATATGTCAAAACCTCAGAAGCTACAAAGATAAGGAAATACACCTCATATGCCCATATTTGTGTCTACATGGATATCTTGAAAGCCCTACCGGGATCCATCACACTTGAATACTAGGATGAGGACTGGAACCAGACAATTGATTACGAACACATACCCTTCCGATGCAGAAAATGTCATGAGCATGGTCACTTGTTTAGGGATTTCCCCTTGAACGCCCCAGCCTCTAAATCAGCTGAAGCCAAGCAGAAGGATGGCTTCATCAACGTTACAGGAAGGCGTAAGAACATGCAAAAAAAACAGAACTAGAGTTCAGCTCCAAAGGCCCCTGTCAAGAATTCCTCCGAGGCTATCAATCAGGCTCAGAAAGAAGTGGAAACACAGACTACCCCACCCCTTCAAGCATCAATGCAAGCGAAAGGTAAAAGCCCGGAAATCCAGCATACAACTCGTCCAAAGGTAACCGCTCAGCCAACTCAATCCGGCAGAGAGGAAGACACTATCATGCTTATGGATGAAATAGATCTAGCCGAAATAGACCTAGAAAAACTGGAGGAAGCCCTTAACCAAAAAGATTTACAACATATTCCAGTGGAATAGCTTAGGAAAGTGCACAAAGTGTTCACCAATTCAACGGCAGGATCCACAGCTAGACTGGGTATCTCATCAGATCCCAACCCTGAGCCCAAAAAATCCACTAAGGAAAGCAAGAGGCAAGGACGAAAACCAGCCCAACAACTCATTCGGGAGGCAGGGCACTTAATGATCAACTCGGGCCAGATACAAAGACTTTCAGAGGGATACCTCCACTCCTCCCCACCGCCCTCATGATGAATACTATATCCTGGAACATTAGAGGCCTAAACGGAAGATCCAAACAGTGGATCCTCCGAGAATGTATTAAGACAGAAAATCCAGATATCTTACTACTGCAGGAGACAAAGTGTGCAGGACGAGAAGCGGAAAGTATCTTCAGAAGCAGCTGGCGAGAAGGGGACTTTCTTCTTCAGGACTCCATCGGTGCGGCTGGAGGACTGGCTATCCTCTGGAACCCACAAACGGTCACCTTAACTAACCCCTTCTCTACAAAAGGCACCTTAACAGCCTACTTCAAGGTCACAGCCTCCTCCAAGGAAGGGGTTATTACAAATGTGTATGGTCTGCAATCTCTCCAAGACAAGGAGGGCTTTATTCAAACCCTTCATTATGTTCAAACCCTTTTACACTCGCCGCAATGGATCATAGGAGGTGACTTCAACATGATCCTAACTCTGGAGGAGAAATCTGGAGGAATCAAACGGTTGGAACAGGATAGTGGTAAGTTCAAAACCCTTCTAGAGCAATTGAACCTGGTCGACGTGGAATCCCGGAATGGAATATTTACATGGTCCAATAGAAGAATAGGGCACCAGCACGTGGCCTGTAGACTGGATCGCTTTCTAGTAACAGAAGCACTCATTGAAAGAGACCAGGCAATTGAAGCAAACATCCTACCTAAATCAGGGTTGGATCACTGGCCCATTGTCTTTTGTCTGGACCCGGGATTCCCCACCAGGCCCAAGCCCTTTAGGTTTGAAAAGTTTTGGCTTACTCACCCAGACTTTCATCAGCTGGCAATCAACTGGTGGGCCCAGGCAGAAATCGAACATGGCACTCATATGTACAAGCTCCAACAACGCCTCAAAAACTTCAAACTGCTCTTAAAAGAATGGAATAAGACCACCTTTGGAAACATCATCCTAAGGAAAAGGGAAATTGAAAGTCAGCTCGAGGAGCTTCAGCGAACACTCATTACAGGGAGCCGAACTCAGATCCTGGCAAAGGAAGAGGAAAAACTCATAACAGATCTAGAAATCTACCGAGAACAGGAAGAAATCCTCTGGAGGCAAAAATCTAGAGTCCAGTGGCTCAAAGAAGGGGAATGCAATACAAATTTCTTCCACAGGGCGATGACGCATCGCAGATATATCAATCGCATTACCCAGCTGGAGGATAGGGAGGGAAATCCACTAAGAGATCATGATCAAATAGTAGAAGAACTCACCTCCTTCTACCAAGATCTCCTCACAGAGACCAACTCAAACAGGGAAGAAGCTATCCAAAAAGTCACTCGGAATATACCCAAGCTGATCAGCTCTGAACAGAACTCGGCACTACTGAGGCCTATTACACAGTTGGAAGTGGATTCAGCAGCAAAGGATATGCCTACAGGTAAGGCACCAGGCCCAGATGGCTTCACTACGGACTTCTTCCACTACTGCTAGGATATGA
The DNA here is from genome assembly GCA_010110895.2 of Picea sitchensis. Classification (NCBI taxonomy): domain Eukaryota; kingdom Viridiplantae; phylum Streptophyta; class Pinopsida; order Pinales; family Pinaceae; genus Picea; species Picea sitchensis. The sequence continues at coordinate 26,729 of SNQJ01S0078586.1, forward strand.
TCAAGGAGGACGTTTGGAGGGCAGTCGAAGAATCCAGAACCTCCGGTCAAGTCCTCTCTGCTCTAAACGCGACCTTCATCACTCTCATCCCAAAGGAGGAACGCGCCACTAATCCGAAGCAGTTCAGACCAATCTCTCTCTGTAATGTCATTTACAAAATAATCACAAAGGTCATCGCCAATCGCCTTAAGCCAATCCTGCCGACCATCATCTCTAAAGAGCAATCTGGTTATGTGGAAGGCAGACAAATCATGGACAGCGTCATACTTTCCAATGAGGTCATCCACTCCCTAAAAACAAACAAATTACTAGGTATGCTTATCAAACTTGACCTTTCAAAGGCTTTTGACAGATTAAGTTGGCAATATATGAGGTCGGTTCTGGAATCATTTGGCTTTGCCAACCAATGGGTCGATTGGATTCTCGAGCTCACCTCCTCTTCCTTCTTTTCCATTCTAGTCAATGGCTCTCCCTCCCGGCCCTTTCGATCCTCTATGGGAATAAGGCAAGGAGATCCCCTTTCTCCTTTCCTCTTTGTCATCATGGCGGAGGGATTAGGCCGCTATCTCAAAGCGGCGGTTTTGGAAGGCTCACTTGATGGACTGCCACTCCACAACCTGCACTCGGCACCTTCACATAGCCAATTTGTTGACAATACACTCCTCATGAATACCCCCACGGTTAGAGAAGCCACTAATCTCAACTCAATCCTCTCTGATTTCTCGGATGCCTCTGGCATGTTGCTTAACCTGGATAAATCCAAACTCTTCTTCTTTAACACTCCAGTCTCTGTTCAGACCCACCTCTCTGATCTGCTTGGTATTGCCATAAGTTGCCTTCCTTCCACTTATTTAGGCATTCCCTTAACAGGCGAATCGGCGAAATCTATCTCGTGGGATAGCTTGTTATTATATATCTCCAATCGACTGAATAATTGGACTTTCAGACCTATGAATATTGTCGCCCGTCTGGTTTTGCTAAAGTCAGTTCTCCAGGCTTTGCCCACCTACCTTTTCACAGCTCTGGCCGCGCCCGCCTCGGTCATCAAAGAAATCAAAAACCTTCAACGCAAATTTTTATGGAAAGGGAATCAGCACAACAGGAAATGGGCTTTAGTTGGATGGGATAAACTCTGCAAGCCTAAAAAACAAGGAGGGTTGGGGATCCGGGATCCGGGATCCGGGAAAGATGAACCAAGTAATGGGAGCCAAGATGTGGTGGAGGTGGCTACAACATCCGCAAGAACTGTGGGCAAAGATGTGGAAGCAAAAGTATGCCCCGAACGATCACCCCAACCAATTAATAAGATATAATGAACAGATGCAGGGCTCCAACATCTGGAACACGGCCTGGAAAAATCGCTCCCTGATACAGCAGCACGCCTTCTAGGAGATAAGAAATGGTGAAAGTGCCTTCTTCTGGCAGGACTCATGGCAACAACTACCACCTCTTGAGGATATGGACAGCCTCAACACCATCAAGCTCAAGCTACAGCAAAGCAGACTCAAGAGGGTCAAAGACTTTTGGATCCCAACTCACGAGTGACAATCCTGGAGAAAATGGAAAACCAGCAGAACAAAGCTACAGATAATGGAAGAGGTCGACCTTACACCGTGGCAGGAGTGCATGCAAAATAGGAAAATTCCAAGTAAAGAAGGACCGGATGTTCTCAGATGGGGCCACTCCACATCTGGCACTTTCTCGGTCAAAGAAGCCTATTATTTACAGGGCAATCCCCCAAATCAGGTCCCTGAAGCAATCTGGAACAGAGTCTGGCAACCCTTTCTTTGGCCCAAGATATCCTTTTTCCTCTGGCTCACTGTTCAAAACTGTATCCTCACTTGGGACAACCTTCGCAAAAGAGGCTTTACAGGCCCCTCCAGGTGCACCCTGTGCCAGCACAATGAGGAAACTCTGGAACACCTCCTCAATACATGCCATTATAGCCAGCAGGTTTGGGACTGGGGCGCCCAAGCCATGAGACGCTCACAGAGACACCGAGGAAGCATCAGGGATACTTTAGTCAATTGGGGAACGCTCTCCTTTCACAATCCAATTCTCCAGCGCATCTGGCTCTCACTCCCGGGATTTATATTGTGGTCAATCTGGAAAGAAAGAAACAATAGAACTTTCAATTCCAGACAGTCCCCCCCCACCAATACCTGGGAAAGGGTCAAGAAGCTCATCCGAGAAACTATTCTTAGCCAGCCCTGGTCTCACGAAGAACAGACCATTCTAGAAGGCTGGAATATGCAAATTTGCCTGCAACCTCAAGGGAAGTCCAAAAATGGGAAAGACAACAGTCCCATGCATTGGACCCCACCTCCACCTGATGTTTTCAAGCTCAACTTTGATGGGGCATCCAGGGGAAACCCTGGACCGGCTGGCTTTGGGGCTGTTCTTAGGAACCATTTGGGTAAGATCATTCACTTGACTGCGGGTTTTCTGGGTGAAAACACAAACAACGTAGCGGAGCTCACAAGCCTAGTGAGAGGCCTCCAAACTGTTTTTCATCACCAGTATCATTAGCTAATCTTAGAAGGAGACTCCCAAGTAATAATCCAGCTCATCTCCAAAATTATTCAAGGCAAGCCCCCCTGGCGGATCTCCCCCAGCTGGCGACTTTCCGGTCTTTTGGAGGATTTTGGTGAAATTATCAATCCCAACCTCACCTTAATTCCTTCTCATGTCAAACGAGAGGCCAACAAGCTCGCGGATCATTTGGCAAATGCAGGGATTGAAGCTAACGCCGAACTCATTTACTGGCAGGCCAACGATTCTGAAGACACAGACCTCTCCAGGCACTGCAAAGACCTTGCCTGCAGAGATTTCCCTGCCCCGGATGGGGTGACACGTAGACTAGAGGCCACAGGTGGATTTGCACTAGGCCATGGCATAAATGACATTAACCGCCACCCACGAGCCAGTCTTTACTATGAAGGACGGTCATAGATGCAGGGGCAGGACGGAGGGACCTCTCCCTCGTGCGATCATTTACGATCGCAGTGTTTACGGGATGGCAAAGGCTAAAGGTGGGAGGATGACTTCGGCTCTCGTTTATTCGGTCTTTACCTCGGCTTCGAGCTCTGTCTGGATACTCTGGAGCAGCCCAATTCTATTTATGCCTAGTATATACAGTAACGTCCCAGTGCAGCTCTGCATTCTGTACTTTTCCCGGGGGTTCGGGGGTGGTCAAGCATTTCCGGTGTATCTCTTTCCGACTGCCTTGAGACAGAACACGCTTAATCTGCAATTTCCCTGCTCCTTTCTCATGGCAAGGAAGCGAGGAACACCCCGCCGTGGTGCAGCATGGGAGGCTCAAAAGGTGCAGAGGCACCGTAAGGATCAGTTGGAGCGGGCCTTAGCTCTAGCGACGTCCATTCTAAGACAGAGATCCAGGGCTGAAAGAATGGAGCGTCTTGCCACCATTGCTGAGCCGAGTGTTGGCTGTAGTAGTGATTTTAGAGGAATGGCGCCGGGAGCCCTGCAGAATTCCGGTTCGAAGGAGGAGTTTCCCCCTTGCATTATCGTGGAAGACCCGTCCCTGGCACTATCTATGGAAGACCCGTCTATTTGCGAGAAGACCCATCTCTCTATGGCACTAGATCTGGAAGCCTGTAAGATCACTCCGACACTGTTAGATGATACACCAGGCTGTATTGTGGAGGAAGTTCCCTGGCCTGGTGATGAAACTTGCAGCTGCCTTGGTGCAAAGGCGTTTGGTGAAGGCTCGAAGGGTGCGACAACTGCGGTGGAGAAGATGGCGTTCAACGGGAGCTATGAGGCAATGATGGACGGGGGTGGCAGCCTGCATGGCTCAATCATTAAGGACGAACACATGGCTCTTATGTTTGACCTTAAGTGGGCACTGGCGGATCACAGGTTGTCGAGGGCTCTCATCATGAGCCAGCGCGTGGATATGCTCTTTGATGCGCTATCCAATGAGCCTGTCAAGCGGAGATGCCCCCTTTGTGCACAAGCTTTTGCCATCTTGGCAGGGACCACACGGCAGAATAGCGAGGATGACAGGTCACTGGGCACCTAGGTTTCTTATGCTATTTTAGTTTCTAGTTTTATATGTCTACTTGGTTCTTAGCTTTATTACTTCACTTTCTTATATGTATTGGTGTTTTGCATCATTACGGTTTCCTCTGGTAGGGCCGGATGCTATCTACACAAAGATTTTCATGCTATTGCTACTTGCTCTTTATATATGCTGGTTTCCGATAAATGCGTGACATTTTGGGTGGTTTCGGATACACACTTTCTATACTCTGTAAAAGTTTTGGTTTTCTAATATAGTAGGTTCTACTTTTTTTATTTAAAAAAAAAATATATATATTAATTGGATGCAAATTGAAGAAAACCTACTCCATTGATTTGTCTCATAAAGGAAAAAATGTAAATATAAATTTTACCTAATATAATAATTATAATAATCTATTGAGTGAAAACAAAACCTGTACCATTGATTAGTTTCATCTTAACTTTTTATAAATTAAATGTATTTGAACTATTTAAATTAAAAACAAAACTTACTCCATTGATTTATCTAATAAAAATCTATAATAATCTATTGAGTAAATTATATGATGAGATTGAAAACAAAACCTACTACATTACATTGATATTGAGTGAACTGTCTAAATTGAAAAGAAAACCTACTCCATTGATTTGTCTCATAAAAATCTATAATAATCTATTGAGTAAACTATATGATGAAATTGAAAACAAAACCTACTACATTGATATTGAGTCAATTATATGATATAGGTTGAACTACATGATAAGATTGAAAACAAAACCTACTCCATATATTTTTTTAAGATTGACTTTCTATAAATTAAATAGATTTGAATTATTTGACTAAATTGAAAACAAAACTCACTCCATTGATTTGTGAAAACAAAACCTACTCCATTGATTTGTGTGAAATTTACTTGTTATAAAGAAAATGGATTTGTCAAAACAAAGCCTACTCCATTGATTTGTGTGACCGAAAATGGATTTGAACTATAGTTAATGATTAGTAAATATTAAATTCTTGTTACAATGTAAATTGATTTTATAAAGCAAATAGATTTGAATTATAATTAATGATTAGCAATTATTAAGTATAGTTAATGACTAGCAAATATTAAGTTCTTTTACAATGTAAATGATTTTATAAAGCAAATGGATTTGAACTATAGTTAATATATAGTTAATGATTAGCAAATATTAAGTTTTTGTTACAATGTTCTGGTTCTGCCAATATTTAATTGCCCCAGTCAGCCAGCCAGTCAAATTGCAGCCAACCTCCCTAACCAACGGTGGATGCAGAGAAGATTGAGTGCAAATGGAACTGAAACTGTATCTAGAACTGTATCTTTTTCCAGAAATTTGCAGGGGCACGATGAAGATCAGCCAATCAAGCATCACAAGTCATAGTAGAATTTCATGTGTCCTCCATCGAGTAAACAGGATCTGGCAATTGCAAGCAACAGTCCATTGCACTTGTTTAAGTGCGGTTAGATATTTCAAATGCATGCGCCTGCAATAACTAAAAGCTTCTGGTCTCTTCCCATGGACCACCTACAACGGGCATCGTCCGTCCATCTTGCACTAGCAATCAAAGGACAACGGGCATTGTCCGTGCATCTTGCACTCGCAATCAAAGGAGGAGATCATAGCCCTATGATTTTGTCTCCCAGGAGATCCGTGCAACATAAGTGAGCTTCTTTATCAATAGTAAGATCTGGTGAAAGGATGAGGAACCAACAGTCGCCCATAAAGAAAGAAAATGAAGTTTTGTACTTAAAATCACCCCAATAGAGCATAGTCGGCGGTATGTATTGAGGAAGTGGAATCCCCCTATAAAGGATAGTCAGCGGTATGTATTAAGGAAGTTGATTCATTGGTTTAATAGAGCATAGTCGGCGGTATGTATTGAGGAAGTGGAATCCCCCAATAAAGGATAGTCAGCGGTATGTATTAAGGAAGTTGATTCATTGGTTTGGTATGGAAGAAACTGGACTTGGAGCTGCATCTCGATTTGTTTCTGTCCCTGAATCCGCCTCTCAAACAACAATTGTAACTTCTCATTTTACAATAGATCCAGAAGTTGATGGACTTACTTGCTGGCTTTGCACTAGGGTTTGGAATTTCCAACATTTCATCGACACCTTTGACTTTGCACTAGGGTTTGGAATTTCCAACATTTTATCAGCACCTTTATTAGCAATTTCACTCCTACCAAGCTTAGGATGATGCTACCTTTGGCTTTGCACTAGGGTTTGGAATTTCCAACATCTCATGAGCACCTTTATTAGCAATTTCATTTCTACCAAGCTTAGGATGATGCTAGCACTGGGGCAGGTGAGTTTTGACATGATTTATCACGCTACGCCATGTGTCACTGCGGGGTCATGTGGCACCCAAAATGTCTTACATGTGCCTTCTGTATACATATACAATGAACAAAGTGTCTTTTGTGTATATACACATCGAACTTAGGAGGAGGAGCATGACCATTGGTTGATGAAACTGGTGAAAGAGGAATTAAATGATAGTTCAAATGGGGTGGTGATGTTATCCAAGTTAAGCAAATGCATTATCCAATAACAATAACATATAACTTTGGAAGAAAAACAAATTATAAATAATTTGAAATAACATTGCAATAAAAACAAATTATAAATAATTTGAAATAAAAACAAATTATAAATAATTTGAAAACTAAATTTTTTTAAACTTTGATTAAATTGAAATCTATCAACAAGAACTATTTGGAAGAAAAACAAATGATAAATATTTTGAAATAACATTAGAATAAAAACAAATTATAAATAATTTGAAATAAGATTGCAATAAAAACAAATTATAAATAATTTGAAAACTAAATTTTTTTAAACTTTAATTAAATTGAAATATATCAACAAGAACTAATATAGCCGGTCAACCCAAATCTAATGCGATATACACTTATATAAAAAATTTTTATAAAAGATTATCATATTATACAATCATTTTAAACAAACTGTTTTCATAAAAGTTTAAATAAATAAATTATTTTTATAAAAATCAAATTAAATAGATTTTTCATATAAATAAATAAAAATATTCACAATTGATAAAATTAATATAAAAATTTAAATAATTAAAAAAAACATATAATAAAGAATTTATAAAGCATTCATCGTATTAAACAAATTTTTTTTCATAAAAATCTAATTAAATGAATTTTCATATAAATAAATAAAATATTTATAATTGATAAGATTAATATAAAAATTTAAATAATTAAAAAAAAAAATCTAATTATTATAAAAAAATAATGCTTACATTACATTTTGAAGATTTTATATAAATAGAAAATAATTTATATTAGAAATAAAATTAGTTAAAAATAATATTAAAAAACATTTATTCGTAGAACTTATCAAAATATAAGAAAACACACATGGATGTCAAATAAAGATAGTCAACGACTCATAAATATTTATTTTAATAAACATAGAAAATATTAATGTTTAAAGGAGTTTCCAAGAAAACTCCAACCCAATACAAATTAAATATGATTTGACTAAATTAAATGAGAATCAATAGTAATCAATATTAGGATTTCAATATTAGGATTATGTATTAGAGATGGTGTAGTATGTTTTATTATACAAATTAAATATGATTTGACTAAATTAAAGGAGAATATATAGTAATCAATATTAGGATTATGTATTAGAGATGATGTAGTACATTTCATTATTGTTAACATTTTGATTTTTTTGGGGTCTTATTCATGGAAAAAAAAATAATGAAAAAAAAAGTTAAATTTACTATTCACTTAATAAATACAAATAAATAATGATTTTTGTAGATTAAGGTTCAGAAATATAAAATGTTTGTCTAAGGATAACCTCTTGTATCAACTCAAAGAGATTTATATAAAGTTAGAGAATGGGTATGTGTACAAAGTTTATGGAAACAAAAGTGGCAAGGGGGTCATTAGCAACATGTGTGGGGTTATTAGAAACATGTGTGTTCTTATGAACATGCACTCATCCCTGATGTTATAAGTTATGAAAATCCCGAACCTCAACTCAGCATGCCACATAAGAACATTGGCAGGAACGTGTGTGCGTTCTTAAGAATCCATGTGCATTCTTAGGAACGTGCATGTGTTCATGTTGTACTCATTTTTTAAGGGACCATGGTTGCAATTTGTGTCCATTTGCACACCACGTCTCTTTTTTTTTTCTCTGTTTCAACAAACAAAGACGAGTAGTAGAGGAGGAGCAAATCCGAGGATCTTGCCACTGTGTCCTTCTCCACCCAAGTATGCTTGATTTTTTTTCATCTCCTTTGTTATCTCTATCTCCTCTCTTCGTCTCTTCCTTTTTTATCTCTCAACAATTCAGTAATATTGTATAGGTTTTTTTCAATCTCATTGTAAAGATAACATGTAGTTTTTCTTTGGTTTACACAAAATTATGTTAATGGTTTTGTTGAGATAAAATGAAATTGTTGTTTGTAATACCTTTTATATTTAAGTGTACTTATTAAATTTCCTTATTAAATTGCAACACATATTATTAAAATGGAACCTCGAAGACAATGAAAACCGCCTACAAGCAAACCAAGGTGAGAAAAACCCAAAATCACCACAACCACCAAACATAAACATACATATTGATGAGGGGTTGGCTACTTTGAGATCACTTGTTAATGATTTAAGGGGAACAATAGAACCTAGTTGATATTCCTTGGCCGCTTCATTGGATGCCATTGTGAGGTCCATTGCAAGTTACCAAGGGAAATTAACTTCTATTGTTGAATACAAGGCTAGACTGTTTGATTTTTACATGGATTGGATATAAACCAATTTAGAGACTTGGGTATTACAAAACAAGATCTGATATCCCTTTTTGTTGATCATCAATTAGACAACAACCACCTGTCAACAAGAAACACATTTTTTGTATTGATTGGTGCATACACCCACAAATTATTCAAAACTTGATGGATAGGTGGTTTGTGGTATTTGATGCACCTCCCTGCAATAACAAAGAGGTTCCTTTATATTTCTTGAAAAAATTATGGGATTACTTTATTTTGGGTCACCATGTGAACAAATTTGACATTAGTGACTTCAAGGGGGTGGTTCAAGGGTCTGCATAGGACCAAGATCATATTAGTTGTGATCCCATGTTAAGTCCTCTCTCCCCCAGGTGAAGGCCTAACCCCCCTACCCAACATCCTCCTGTTGCAAAGGGATTGCATCAGATACAGGTAGCCTTATTATATTTGAATTAGAGCCTAGTGTAACATGGTAGCTTTGTTACACTATCTTGATAGGAGGTGAATGTTGGTGATATTGATAGAGGGGCCACGCCTTCAATCCCTAGAGCAGAGTGAAACAAAGAGAGGGAACATG
>SNQJ01S0078587.1:5485-36140 GCA_010110895.2 Picea sitchensis
GTCTAAGGTACCATAACCACCTAAGAGTTACAAACATGCAAAATATTGTATTTAATTTAAGAGGGGCATTTCCATCATGACCATCTTAACTATCATCGTCATTATATGACTATAACCTATTTCATGTATAAATGAAGTCATTTAATATTAGTAACCCCACCCTAAAATGTTTCTAATGTCAATGATAAAAGAACCACTAAGACATCATCAATATACTAGCAAACACCAAATACCACTTGGCATAAACCCCAATAAACCCCAATAAACCCTTAATTTTAAAGATTCCCACAAGATTGCTCAAAAATAAAATTTTATTTATTTTGCCCATAAATAAATTTTTAATTTTTTAAAAATAAATAGTTGTCGTCGCAATTGCGACAACAACAAAGTTTCAACGACGAAAATGCTATATAAACCAAGAAAGTTGCCCGTCTCTATATACCATGAGGGCGTCATAAGTGCGACGACAATAAAAATCATTCCACAAATTTGCTATATCAACCATGAAAACTTGTTGTCTCAATTGTGACGCACTCTAGAATTGCTGCGAAGAATTTGCTGTATAAACCACGGAAAGTTGTCGTCGCAATTGCGACGCCCTATAGGAATGATGCGACGAATTTTCTATATAAACCACAAAATTTTTCCATCGCTATATACCTTGTGGGCATCGCAATTGCGATGACAATAAAAACCATGCAACAAATTTGCTATATAAACAATGAAGAGTTGTCATCACAATTGCAACACACAATAGAAATGCTGCGACGAAGATGCTATATAAACCACAAAAAGTTGTCATCGCAATATACCATGTGTTCGTCGCAATAGCGACAAACAATTGGTTTTACTTAGTTTGCCTATATTGTCGTATTGGCGACAATATTTATTTTTTTGTCGTAGTTGTGAGTAGTTCCCTACGGTCATCGCTCTAGCGATGTTAATTCAAGTTCGTCGAAATTGCCACGTCACATGAAACGACGTTTGAGAGACTCAAGATTCGTCGTAATATATATGACATAGCATCGCAAGAGCGTCGAAATAGCCGTTGCAAAATGACCCAAATTTGCTAGTGATACATGACCATGCAGACCAAGTCAAACTTGATTGTACTCCAACAAAGTTTGTAGAAATGCGCCTAAAAGCCATCATGGCCAGGCGCTTTGTTTGATTCCATTTGCTGGATTAGTGTAAATTTTTCCAACTCTTCAATTGGATCATAAAACATATCGTTGTCTTGCTAGGAGATAACTTGGGGAATGTGCTCTAGCAACTCTGCAATGAATTCCTGATGGGATGTGGGCAACTCCATGTGCAAATTTCTGAAATGTTGAAAGGCAACTTCTTTAATCCATGCAATGGAGGAGACCATTGACTTGTATTCTTTCACAATTTATTTTACGTTGTTATTCTATAACGGGGATCTAGCTTGTCTATGAAAGAATTTAGTGTTCTTGTCTCCTACTTTTAGCCACAGGATTCTTGATTTCAACCTCCAATTTTCTTCTTCCACTCTAAGGGCACTGTGATACTGTTGAAAAGATTTATGTTCTTCATGAAGCAGATCCCGTGTGATAGTCTCATGTTCCATACTCTCCTGGAATGAATTGACTTGTTTAAGTAGGGAATCAATTTGTAGATAAGGGGATTTATAGACATTTTTATCCTAATCCTTTCTATATTGCTGCGTTCTCTTCAATTTTTGTTCCCATATATGAACCAGGGAGTCTGTGATCTAACAATACCACAAGGAGGAAATCAAATTGAAGAATGAATGGTCTTGAAACCATATAGGATTGAAATGAAAGGGGATCGGGCCAAAATACTCAAGCTCATAGAGGACCAAGGAGATTAGTTGATGGTCAGAGCCTCCCTAAGGGATAATGACAGTTGAGCAAGAGAGATTTTCCTGAAGATAAGAGTTTCTTACCATAAGTTTTCCTAGATGAGTGGCGATGTAGCCCTAGCCGAGACGCTAATTATACCAAGTGTACCTACATTTTTTGGGTTTGAGATCTGAAAGGTCCAAGGAGGAGATAAAATCCTCCATGTACTCCCTCAAGGGATCTCGAACTAGACTACCTCCCCTTTTTTACTTGGAATGAAGGGTTGTGTTGAAGTCCCCAATAATAATGAAGTGATGGGCCGTGTTCGAATTCTACAGGGCGAGGAGTGAGTCCCAACAATGAAGATTTTTCTGAGAGTTATTCGACATGTAGAAATTAACCACCGAGAGCACCTCCCCTATCGTGACATGGGAGAGGTTGACCCGAAGCTAGTGAATAGTAGACTGGCTGCTTTCCAAATGAAAAACAAGGGGATTCAAGAGCACACATAGACCCCCAAAATCTCCTCAATAGCTTACTGATAATCCTTGAGTGACATTCCAAAATTTTGAGCTAAGAAGAAGGGCATCATCTTCTTTAATCTTAGGTTTTTGAAGAAGTAGAACCTATGGTCTCTCCTGGTTAACTAAAGACTTGACTAGATCAGATTTAGAGGGACCCTCAAGGCCCCTACAATTCCGGGAAAAGAATTTCATGATTTATGGGAGAATTTAGGGTTCACTCCCTTTGGAGGGCTAGATCCGTTGTATGTCCTAAGACCTATTGTTTATATGGTAAATACTCCATCTAGAGTTGATTGCGTACCTCTGTCTTTTTATTTATTAGATTATGTTTCACGTTTCTTCCCGTTGGAGTGGTGACCCTCTTTTTTAATTGGTTCACTGATTGTTGAATTGTTTTTTTAATTTTCACCAAAGTATGAAAGGGGGCCTTCAATTGCAGGGATGACCGAGGGAATGGATGTAGAGGGGGTGAAGTCAATAGGAATCGAGGGGTTCTTAAGAGAGGAGATGATGCTTTCTGATGAAGGGAAACACTCTGGATGGACTTCCAGGGGGCCCTTGGGGCGTGCTTTCTCTACGATGACATGGTATTCAAGGGGGTGGGGGTCATCATTAACAACAATAGGGTAAAACCGATTCGAGCTAGAGTTGGGGCCATTTGGACCCTTACCTAGATTATTCATAGGAGGGATGGACGAGAACTGACCTTGTTTCAGTTGGGCTCTAGTTTTTGGATGTTATATGCATTTCTTTGGTTTTTGCCACTGGTCATTGGTTTCTGGAGATTTTGGTTCTAGGTATGCTTTAGGGAAGTTCTTAGCAAAGTTTTCGTACTCATGAAAATTTTAACTCTTGAACGAGAGCTTCTCATAATCAACTTGTTGCAAATATGTCTAGTTGTCCAGGGTTAGCTTAAGAAATTCAGAGAGGAATTTCTCAAGATCAACCTCCATGCAAATGTGCACCCAAGCCTAGATGCCATCCTTGGGTTTGGCTATGTCAATATATTTTCCAAGGGATTTAATCATTTCGTCGTTCCAACAATGCATAGGAAGGTAGAGTAAATGAACCCGCATATGGACTGCAGATGGAATGCCATTTTATAGGTTGAAGTCAAGGGTCCATATGTTTAAGTACATTCCTCTTTTTCTCATGAAGTATGGGGCACTTTGGAATATTAGATCACTATCCTCCTCTTCAAAAAATAAAGCAAAAAATCATCGACCGCAGAAGGCATGGGAGAGATGTCCTTTTATAAGAGGATTCCAATTTTTGTCCACCCACAAATACATTGATTTGGAGGGAGTCCAGATACCTGTAAAATTCCCAATCATTCCATTGTCAGAGAGCTCAAGGGCGAGACCTCGAGAGGATCCCCGATGGACCTGAACATTTGGAATTTCGTCAAGATTTTTCATGAATCTTGAGGGGGTCGATTTTACCGATTTACTCAGAGAAGTGACCACAGACGAGAATGAAACAATGTTTGGAGGGGAAACAAAGGAGGGGGTGGGGGAGACCTTCTGCCTGAGGCAGAGGCCATGGTGGATCTCAAGGAGGGAGCATAGTCCTAGGGTTTCGGTAACTGAAACCCCAATTATTATATCATACCAGTACAAGGTGACCTATGTTACTACCCAAATTACCTCTAGGTTATTATGATATATGAGCTAAGGATTTAGGTGGTTAATCAAATTCAATTCCATATTTAGGGTTTGCTCACTTTAGGTCTATTTTAGAGGGTTTATCAAGTGATTATTTGATGCAAAATTATCCCAAAATAATCTAGATTTGAAAATTATTAATTCTATCATAAATCTTGCACAAATGATAAATAAATTACAACAATGAACAAATTATAATAACAATATATTTCAACCACTTAAATAGATTGAAAAGAAGTGAATTTTAGGGCTAAAACAAGGAATTAAACTGGGGTTTAAGTAACTTCTTAATTATGAAAATTTAAGAGCATATAATAGCCAATAATATGAAGACATCTATTGAGGTGGTAGGTGTCCGAAGGGAGTCTTTTTTATCCCAAAGGAAACATTGATACCCTTTATTCTTGGTGATTTTGAGCCACTTCAAACAATATAGATGAAGCTTATTCTCTTTTTCAGGGGCTAAGACTTGCTAGAGAAAGGAATATTAAAAATTTGTCAGCTTTCGGAGATTCAATGATAATAACCAGAGCGGTCATCAATCGAACTAAATATGGAAAAAAACTTATTCAATGGGATAATGAGTTAGGTTATTGCGCTCGATATTTTTTTTGAAGAATTCCATCTTTATCATGTCAAATGAAACTTAAACTCCATTATTGATGATCAAGCCAAAGCGTGCACTAGACTAAGCAAAGTTGAAATATTGATAAATGGGGTGGAGGGGATTCGATCCTTGCCCTAATGTCCTCTCCCCTTTCATTTTACGTGCCCCCGAGGTTCCAGATAGCGGTTTTTGGGGGACAAGTTTCTGCCTTCACACATATGGGGATTAAATTCCCCTGTGTGTTGGTATTTTCGTTTGTGTGGCGCATTGATGTTATGGAGGGTTCATTGGATTCATCCCTGGAGTTTTCCCTTGTGCAGTCTTGTATTGTTCATGTTGTTTTGGGTTTTGCAGAGTATCCTACTCAAAGAATGCTTGCATAGTGTAGTGGTTTCTTGCTCAACAAGTCCTTCTTTGTCTGCCTTAAGAAATTGGTATATGGGTCTGCTATCCATAGAAGAGTTTCTCTACAGACTGAGTCACGCCTTGCTCATTCTGATCAACTAGTAAACGAGCATCCTCTATGATTTTTCTCTATCGCGAATGATAATGGAGAGGTTTCTATTTTCATCCTGATATCCAACGATGGCATGGGTAAGTGTTGTGGTTTTTTAAACCTATTATTTCCTATCGACGATTTCTCGTTAACCTTTTTTTAGGGTTGGTACCTGGATTTTTGTGGACCTGGTGCTCTATAGAGAGGAATTTTGCATCCTCCTCCAATGGATCCCTCCTAGAATGATCTTAAGAATGTGCTCAGAAGGAGTAAGGAGATTTATTAGGAAGAAAACTTGGCCCTCCATCACCTTTCAAGAAGATTCATGGATTTCGAGTAGGCTCTAGCCAATTTGAATATATATAGAAATCAAAAAACAAAAGTGGCCTTACTAACTCTAAACATGCAGATGGATGGAATTGAGTAAAAAATATAGTGGATCAAGGCCTAGCTCAATGCCCAACCTATGGAAACAACATCCTATGTTCATGGGGACGAGCATTCCAAATATGATGGAGCTAATAGTGGTGCAGGTACCAGTGACCAAGGCATTATCCCATGGAGATTGAAGAAGCAGTTCCCACCAAAGCTCCTGAAATTCTAGACTGTTTCTCTTCTAACTAATGTATGGTTTTTAAAGTTCTCTAGTGTCTAGGAAGTTACTATCAAATGTAATCAACTCATATGAGATTAGAAATAGTCTTATCATACACATTTTCCCCTTTACTATAGATCTAGATTTTTGATAAGCTGGAAGCCTTCTTTGTAAGCTTTTTTCATTGTTGCTTTGGCACAACCCCTTTTAATACAAATTAAGTTCAATTTTGGTTAAAATAAAATAAAATATCAATACACCTAGCTATAAGAATGTTGCAATATAAACTATTTAGGCCGATTTTCCAATAACAATTATTTTAGGTCAAACACATGCAAGAAAACCTTAGACATTTAGTGTTTTTTATGGCTAGAAATAACATGCAAGCCAAAAAAAAACCTAGATTTACCCTAAAATAAAGTAAATAATTTGGAATTTTGATTATATGATTGACTAGATAAGAAAAGACTAGTGCCTACTAATTGTTTTGGGAATACGGGGTCAACTAAGGCTCCTCTTGAGGGATTGCAGGTGAAACTAGGGTGATATTTAGTGTTTCCAACTACAAACCCTAACAAATTCACCTAGTGCCTTACATGATTAAAGATAATTCAATGGAAAAAATACTCCACTATTAATCTTTCAAGGGTTTGAAGAAGGGACTTATTCAAGAAAAGATAAAGAAAAAGAGGGTGCACCACCAACACTAGAGAATCACATCCACACCTCAGACTATGTTGTCATTGACATCAAAGGGTTGATGTCAAGTGGTGTCATAGTGATGTGTTATAATTGGTGTGTGATGTCATAGATGGATTTATGTGTAGATGGATTGATGTGTGATGTCATAGATGGATTGATGTGTTGTCATTGGTGTCAAGGTTGATCTCAAAGGAAGTTGTATCATTGATGTTATTGATTGTTGGATTATGTTGTCATTGACGTATGCCAAAGGGTTGATGTCCAAGGGAGTTGTATCATTGATTTCATTTCATGATTGATAGGAAGTACCAAATGGATGAACTCCAAAGTGGTCCCCTTACGGTGAAATCCCTCACAGGAAGACGCTTTGCGAAGTACAAATGGTTAGCCCCAACAATTTGGTTAGGGAACCCAAAATTGATTAAGGAATAATGTAATGAATATTAGTGAATTCATAAGAGAGACTATTCTAGATGGATAATGCTCATTGTGTCATTTCTAGTGATATGTTGTATGCCACATGGATCCTCATGGTTAAGGAGATATGGGCCTGTGAAGTTGGAGAACCCTCATGAGTTATCTAGAAGCCCATAGAAGGTCAAAGAATTCAAATTATTCTAGAAGATTGTTGGTTTTATCGACTCCCTTCTCAGGTTATCTGAGTTATTGACCCAGGGTTCATGTCATTCAGGGTTCCAACAAAGCCTCTAACTATCGGCCCTCCTGGTAAACCAGAAGGCAACGCAACACCCAAAAGGTACTGCACAGTCTCACCCGAGATAGTTATAGATGGTTGACTGTAAGACTCAGGTGTTTACAGTCTAGGACATAGTAGGGGATAAAGGGTTTCTTGATCAAGGCTATTTTCTGTGAACTGTTACTGTAATCTACTTGTTCCTAGGAATCGCATGCGTATAACTCAAAATATAAACAAATTCTAATAATGCATTTGGTTATTCCTCAATCGTAATCATCTATTGCTTTAAAGATATGCAAACATTCAACACATTACACAAATATTATCTTGGTTCAACCCTCCTGGGCTACGTCCACAAATATTTTTCTCTTGGCTCTTTTATTATGGTAGTTCTTGATTTCCTTGCACCGCGCGCTTGCAATTCTTCGCAAAAGTGGGTAAGATCTATGTGAGGCGAACTAGATCGCACCAGGCTCTACAGCCTGTGGTCTAATCCTCAGATCTACCTCCTCTCATATCTTTCTTACTCAACAACTTACAACACTCACTTCATACAACTCAAAACCCTTCACGTATCGCCAACAACAATACTCGGAAAAATCACTCAATAATAATTGTAATCCTCACAAAAACTAACCTAAAATCAACAACCCTATATGATACTTTCGTATATATATTTATACGTTTCGGTCTCTTCAGCCACTTACAAAATATTACAAAAACCCTAAACCTTCTTACGCTATGTTTTTCTCCCATGCGCGTGCTTTTCTTCCTCCAGCTGTCGCTTTCCTCCGTGCACGCTTTCTTGCATTCGCGTGTGCTGATATTTTGCCAGTTGTCACTTCAGTTTCCTGCACGCTTTCTTTCCCATGATCGTCCTTCTTTCCACTTTGGGCTGGAGCCAAGTGGCCCCCAACACTGACATGTGACTCGTCCTGAGTCACCTAATTGCGCTGTGCTTCCTCGATCTCCCTAGTGATCATCTGAAACTTCTCCTGCAATTCTGCTTCTTTTGTCAATGCCTGCGCAGTTTTCTCCTTGATAATATCGACTGTTTGCGCTGCTACTTCTTCGCTTATCAGTACTTCACATTCTAGCTGAGTCTGTCCTGACTGTGTTCTGGCTTCTTCTACCTTCTCCATTACTGCTGCTATCCATTCCTGCAACGGTTCTATTTGAGCCTAGAGCTCTTGTTTCTGTGTTTGCGTAGTGAGAAGTTCTTCCTGTGACTTCTTTAACTCTTGTGTCCCCTTGACCCATTCTAGAATTGGGATGGTTTTCTATTGCTGCTTGAATTCTTGGATCGTTGCATTGATCCTTTCCTTCTCCTTGTCCCATTGTTGGACTAGTGGGTCCTCTTCCAACTTTTTCCAGAGTTGCGCTGCTTTATCCAGCAAGTCGACTGCTGTGCTGACCTGTTTTTCCAGCTCTAGTAGTTGCGATGTTGCTTCCTGCTTCCTCTACTCCTTTACTACTGGTGGAGTTGTTGGTCTAATATGTCCACAGAGAGTCTCGATATCCTTCTGATATTGATCAATTTACTGCGCAATCTGATCGATCTTTTCTATCGCTGGGAGTTCACTTCCTTGCGCAGTAGTTGGAAGTTTTCCAAAAATGTCTTCCACTCTGAGTTCCAACTCATTTCTGTGTTCCTTCTCCTCCTGTATTTCATATTTTTCCTGCACGCAAACTGTTTCCAGTGTTTCCTGCTTCTTTGTTGCTTGCTGTAGCTCGACCAAGTTTTGATGTGCTCGAGACTGTATCTCATGGTTGACGCTAACATGCAATTGGTATAAGGCCTTTGTTGGCATTCGTGTTAGGACCAATTGGATTTGATCCAAATCCTTCAGTGGTTTCTGTCCCACAATCTCATCCATTCGTAGCATGCTCGACTTTATGTAAACCATGGAATGTGGCTTCAGAAGAACTGATTCACGTTCTCCTACCTCCATTCTTTCTGTGTTTCATGCACTCGATGGTTCTATTCCTCTACTGCTACTTGTAATCGGGGATTCTCCGAACTTCTTCAGGAGTTGCCCCATTTCTGCCAGCTCCTTTTGCAGTTTATCCTTGTGGTGCACTGCATGATCAAAGTCCTCTGCAGGGCAATCCTGGACCATTCTGGAAATCATCTTTCCATCGTTCTCTATGATTGTGTATTCTGGTGGTGGTCATTGTGCCTTTGATTTATTGCGCGCAACTGTTTCCTGTACCATTGGTCTCTTAGTTCCCCCTGGTTCCTATGTGATGGGGTTCGTTGCGGTTTTCTATGTTCCCTCGGCTGGTTTCTGCTGTTCATTGGTCGAATGAGTGGTTTCTTTTCTCCCCTTTTGGTTCCCTGGCTTCTCTGAGCCACCCTCTATCTGAGTCCAACCATACATCCCCTCCATGCGTAACTGATAACAATTGCTTGATGCACGTCGTCGCATATTGGCTTCTTCCAAAGTGTGGTGTCTTCAACAATCCTAAGATTCCAGTTCTGTCCAGTCCGGATGCCCACTTGCGTGGCTTAGTGATAGTTCCTCCGAGAGGGTTCACGACTATTGTCTCCATAAAGAATTGTGGTGCAAACTCTGGATATTTGATTTCATTCGCTACGTCATGGTCAAAAAACTTGAGCTTCCTGACATGACCTAATAGCTGCGAATCCACTTGTATTCCCTCTGGTGTGCGAGGTAGCACACTCTCTGCAACTAGTTTATTTCGAGGAGAGTTTCTTATCTCAATCCTGTCTTCCTACTGTGTTGGCTGGTTCGAAGTTCCAACAGCTTTCGGTTGCTCCTTCGCCATCCATTCTTCCCAATCCTTGCCCATTTCACCAGTCGACTCGGCCAAAAAAGAAAAGTCTCGGATGGGTATTTGTTGAACATCTGGTTGGACTTCTATTTCTGGGTTCTATGTGCTTCCATTTATTTCCATGGCTGCTTTGGCGTTTTCTGGTTGTTCTTCCTGATGGGTTCCTACTGCTTCATTCTGAGGCTCCTGCGTCGCTACCGATGTGTCCTCTTTCATGTCTTCCAATTGGGGCTGTGAGATCTCTTCTTGGATCAGTGTGGATTCGACTGTGATGTCCTCCGGTGACGGGATTTCATCAATATCAATGATCTCTGGTGGATGCTGCTCATTTTCTTCCCATGTTCCTCGTGACCTAGTTTGAACCCTAGTTGGTCTAACTGTCTGACTTGGTTCTGTGAGCTTTGGTGGTGCCATAATGGTGTCTGTCAGACGTTTGCTTGGTTTGAATAGCTTGTATAAGCTATGTGATCTCGCTCTATGCGTTCATGCTGCTATTTCTCTTTCTCCATTCTTCTTTTGCGAATAGACTAACTGTTTTTGTGCTCGTGTGTTGTATGGGTGTGCCATGAAGCTTGTTGAGGATGCCTCCTACCTTGTGCGATTAATGCACCATAAGTGTGGGTTCAATGCATCCGCGATGGTTTCGTACCTACCCTTATGGCTACTTTGCGGTCGCCAGTTGGCGCGTTTAGTGCGACATCCCATCCTTCCTTGCCTTGCTTTAATTCTACCTCATGCTGTCCTATCAGTGTGCTTTTGATGAATTTCCTTTTCCTGCTTGTTTCCATTTCCGATATGGCCATTGTCTTTTCCCTCACTAGTTTCGTGTTTCGTATGCGGCTTGTTTGTCATGCCGCGCGCTATTTTTAGGCTTTGTTTTTTTTTTTTACCATTTACTGCACGATGGGTAGTCAACTATCCTTGTATAGCTTTAGCCGGATCCCGTTGATCATTCCTATGAGGTTTGTGCCTGTTATATATTTCAACTGTATAGATCCTCCGTCCATGACAACTTTTACCTCGTATGGTCCTAGCCAATGCATTCTCAGCTTCCCTGGGTGCTGCAGCACTTTACTGTTGTAGAGAAATACTAGATCTCCTTCCTTGAACATATTTCTCTTGATGTGGCAATTATGCCACGCTTTGTCTCTCGCTTTCTGTACTTTTTGATGGAATCCTACCAAGATTCGGTCTTCCTCCATTGACAGTAATTGATCCAGTCATTCCTGGACTGCGCCTCATTCTTTCATTTGTGTGATAGCTACTACATGTAGACTGGGTATTAGAAATTCTAACGACACTATTGCTTCTTGACCATAGATCAGTTTGAATGGTGTGTGACCTGTCAACTTTTTGCATGTGGTTCTATACGCCCATAGTACTGCTGGTACCTTGAGATCCCAATCATCCCTATTGACGTTACATATCTTCGTCAGGGCATTCTCTAGAATTTTTTTGAAGGCTTCTACCGTGCCATTAGCCCGTGGGTGATACAATGTGCTTTTTTGGTGATGAACTTCAAACTCTTCAAGCATCACTCGGATGGTGTTGTTGATGAAGTGCGTTCCTTTGTCGCTCATCAAAATTCTTGGGCACCCAAATCTAGTAATTACCTGTTTGAAAAGAAAGTGGGAAACTGTCTCTACGCTGCATTCTTTTATTGGTGCGGCTTCCGCCCATATTGTTAAGTATTCCGTCGCGGTGATAATATATCTCGCCCCTGTTCTCTTGGTGGGTGGGTTAATGGGTCCCACAAAGTCTATTGCCCATTTATCAAATGCCTGAAGTGTCACTTGCGGTCGTAGTGGCATCTCGTCCCTTCTGTTGGGTTTGCCGACCCGTTGACAGACATCACATTGCTGACAATATTCTTTTGAGTCTCTATGTATCGTTGGCCACCATAATCCTATGCGTAGTACCTTCTGTGCAGTAGCTTTTCCTGCATAGTTCCCTCCTGCTATTCCTTCGTGGGCTTCTACTAAAATTCTTGGTCATTTGTGGTCTAGTACTTATCTTCGTAAGATGCTATCTGTGCCCATTTTGTATAGATGCCCTGCGATCAACTGATAGTCGGCTGCACGGACTACCAGTTTCTTCTTCTGTGTAGTGGTATATCCTTTCGGCGCAGTACCTGTGCTCAAGTACTGGATGATCTCTGCGAAGTAATCGTCATCAATCTGTACTGAGAAGAGCTGTGCATCTGGAAAGTTGTCTTCCAAATTCGTTGGTTCCTCTCCATTTGTTACCCTCGATAGGTGGTCAGGCCCTGCATTCAGTTTTCCTGGTTTGACTATTACCTCGAAGTCAAATTCTTGAAATAACAGTAACCATCGATAGATTCCCCCCCCCCAACACTAGCTTGTTAACTAGGTATTTCAAGGCTGAGTGATCTGTAAACATATTAAAGTGTTTTCCCAATAGGTAATGTCTGTATTTCTGTAGTGCGTAAACCATAGCTAAGCCTTATCTTTCCGTCATGTTATAATTCTGTTCTGAGTCTGATAATTTCCTGCTTGCGAACGCTATCGGGTGATCCAAGTCTCTTGCTCCTGCTTGCGCTAAAATATCTCCAAGTGCTATTGCTAATGCATCTACATGTACATGGAATGTCTTCTCCCAGTATGGAAATACCAATATTGGTGCGGTGACCATATTTTCCTTCAGGGTATCCAGACCGTGTTGGCACTCGTCGTTCCATTGATACTTGGTATCCCTCCTTAACAATTTTTCCATAGGTGTTGTAATCTGCGCGTAGCCTTTGATGAATTTCCTGTAGTATCCCGTATGTCCTAATGCTGCTCTTAGTTGGCAGACTGTTTTTGGTGCTGGTAGGTTAACAAAAATCTACGATTTTGGCCGGATCCACTAGTAAACCTTGTTTGCATACTATGTGTCCCAGTAGTATTCCAAATGGTGTTCCAAATATGCATTTCTTGATATTCAGTGATATCTGGCACTATCTGCATCATTCTAACATTAGGCGTAAAACTTCCACATGGTTTTTTAACAGGATATAAACCGTCCAATCATCCAGGTATACTTCGAGAAATTGGTGAATGAATTCCTTAAATGCTGCGATGACTGCTCTGGAGAATATTGTAGGTGCATTCTTCAGTCTGAACGACATGACTGTGTACTGATAATATCCCCATTCTGTCGCAAATGTGGTCTTGTGTCTATCCTCTTGTGCTATCTTAATTTGATGATATCCCAATAATCCATCGGTGAATGAATAGGCTTCGTGTCCTCCTACGTTCTCGAGTACTTCATCCGTTAATGGTGTGGGGAATGGTTCGTGTAAGAATGAATCGTTCAAATTCCTCAAGTCGATGCATATCCTGATCCCTCTTCCTTGTTTCTTGTCTTGTACTACCATCAGGCTTATCCATTCTGATTCTTCGACTGGTTCGATGATGCCGACCTTGAGCATCCTGTCAATCTCATCTTTAAATTTCTGTTTGTATATGGGGTTAAGTCTATATGGTCATTGTTTAATGGGTCTCACATTAGGTCTGAGTGGTATCTTCATTTCTCCTAATTCTCCAGCTATTCCTTTCATCTCTGTAAAGGTTGTGGGAAAAAGGTCGCTTTATCCGTGCAACAATTCTATGATGCTTTCTAGTGTCTATGTTAACCTTCTTGATCTTGATTGGCGTAGAGATGACCTCTGATTCTAAGGGTGGTCCTTCCACATCTCTCTCGCCTTCGACTTCTTAGATTTGAATATCGCGCGGATCATCTTCATCCGGTGCTTCCTCCTGTACATGGTAGCATGACAACAATTCCTTGACTGTCTGCTTATTCCACTACTGTACCTCTGTGATAACTTCCACTTCTGATTCTGTAATGAATATGACATCTCTGATCCATTTCAGGGCCATGTCTATGTTGGGGTTCTCATGCTCAAATGAGAAAGTGATTGTAAAGTTCTGTTGGAGTGTCGGCCATGTCTTGGTTCCTTTTCGCATTTCCTGGTCTATATACCAATTCGCTGGTATGCCTTCTAAAGTATGAATGAAGTGGTGAGACCATTATTCTGGTGGCGTCATTTTCCATAGTGTTTTACACGCCTCCAAGTGTTCTTCTGGTATTCCTAGTCCATCATATTTTTGTCGGTTGTTTCGTATTTGTTTTGCGCCAAACCTAATGCACATTAATTATTTGCATTGGTACCAATCTGTGATAGTCTCTTTGTGCGCACCCCACTATCTTGCGAGTGTAGCCTTTAGTGATAAATCTAGTGCTAATAGTCTCTGGTTCTATAATACTTCATCTTCGTATTGTGTCAAGAAAGTTTCCAAATCATTTAGCCCATGAAAACTGGGTGGTTCTCTAATTTCTATGCCAAGCCATCTTACTGTGCGGTCTATTCTTGCACACCTTCTTGTGGATACTTCGTGTAGTCTTTACTGCTAGTTTTCTAACCTAGTGTCTGAGTTTGTTGTGCATGAAGTAATGCTCTACCAACTGAGTACCCCGTCTGCAGTTGGGTTTATATAGTCCGCATCACGCGCAGTTGTTCTGTACAACTGGACGATTTCGTCTAGATCCAGACAAGTGGGTTCTACGAACCTCTTGCCTTCTGATGGGTCGAGTGGGGCTATAACCCTGTAGTCTCCCGACTCAAATGTCATTTTTCTAGTTTTCAAGTTAATTATGGCCTGGTTTTCGAACGCCCAATCCAGACCAAGTAACGATGGGTAAGGTGTTGTACTGTCTACTATTTTGATGACTTCAAAGTCTGCCTTAGTGCGCACACCATCCAGATCTACAGTCACTCCTTTCAATCTACCTATTGGTAGGAATCTATGTTTATTTGCTAGTTTTAATTGAACAGTTGAGTATCCCAGTGTAGGTTCTCCCATGCATTTCCATGTGGTTTTTGGTAGTACGTTCACCTCATATCCTAGATCTAGTATAATATCTCCCATGTTGAAATCCCCAATGTTAGCATTGATTCTAAATTCTCTACTTGTTATTCTTCTTGTGTGTAGGTGGTTGAGAGTTTTTAATTCTGGCTTCTGTTCCGTCTCGCTGCTACATTTCTCTAGGATGTTTTGCAATACTTTGATAGATGAAGGATCACTTAACATTTTGATGCATGATTGCAAAAAGTCTTTGATAGTACTTACTTGTTCCTTAGGTTGTATTCTGTTGGTATGGTCCACTGATGGAAACATGTCATATTCCAGAGCTTCCTTGTTCTACTGTGCAGTCAGCTCTATGTCCTCCTTCTGGAATTCTTGTCGGGCTTCTGTAAAGATCTCCTTTTCCTTTTGCGCGTCAAACTGCTTCTTGGGGTCAGGGTTCTTCTTTACCCATTGGTTCTGCGCCGGGTCCTGTCAAACTGCGTCGTTTCCTATTTTCGTTCCTCCTTGAGCGACTATGTTAATGTTCCGTCCATCATCCCTTTCTTCGACTGAAATCCACTGAACATTCTGGTTATTTTGGTTCCTGTTTTCTTGGATCTTTACGAGTAGTGTTAGACATTCCTCTGTATCGTGGTATGAAGAGCGACAATACATATAGGTCGCTGGTGGTAGTGGGCATTCCCGTGCATAATGTCCTATTTGCTAGAAATTGTGACATGTGATTGGTCCTCTCCCACGTCCAAAACCTCCTTTGGCTCGTCCTGTTCCTCTATAGGCTGCACGATCACCTCATGGTGCGTTATATTGTGGTCCCTAATTATACTACGCAGTATTGTACTATGGCTGTGCTGGGTTGTACTGCGGCTGCGTGTTATTATAAGTTTGTTGCGTAGTATTATACTTCTTCTACGTAGTGTTGTATGGTGCTGGGGCTTGAGTGAATTATGGTGCTACATGCCCAATCATCATTTCTGCTTGTACCCTGTATGTGTCTGAGGTTCTTTCCCACATCAGATTCATAGTTCTGCAATCTTTGTCGTCGTGGCCGACTGACTTGAAAAAGGTGCAATATGAGTTTGTTAGGACTGTTTGGTATTTCTGCATCATCGTGCAATGGTAAGGGTCGTGACCTGGTTTCTTGTAGATTTCACACCATAATCCCCCCTGTGGTAGCGGGTTTGGCATCCTTGTTTCCATATACTGCGCAAACGTCAGACATTTGTTTTTGTGGTGTCCTTTTGTCCTGCATGTGGTACACCAAACAACTTCTTGTTTGTCCTTGTTCTTATTCTAGTTCAGCTAAAATGTTAAGTTCTTCAGATCCTCTTTTAGTTCTTCGATAGCCAGGTCCATCTGCTGGTACTGATTCTCTTCCAACTGCAAGGCTGCTTGCAGAGCCTTTGTTTGTGTCTAAAACTTTTGTTGTTGTAGTGGATATTTTAAGTGTGGCAGTAGTGAGTTGACAAACAGGTGTCGATGTTGCATCTTGGTCATAAGGTATTTTAACTTCCCTTTTAATCGCTTGAATATTTGATCAATCTCCCATACCGATTCTCCTAGTTTCTGTCTTATCTCAATCATCTCGTTCATATACTGATCCTCTGAGATCAGCTTCTGAAACTCATTTATTAATAGTTTCTTAATGTCTTCCAATGTCCTTGTCGTCCCAGGAGCACTGTTTGTGTCTAGACTCATGTAACAGTCTAGTGCGTGGTCTCTTTGTGTGATCGTTAGCTGCGTGAGTTTGGTGTTGTCATCAATGATCTGCTTTGCTTCCCAGATCTTGGAGTAGATGAATAGATGCTTCTCAGGGTCTTCTGCTGCTTCTCCTTGAAACTTTGGTAATCTAATTGTAGGGTCGTGTCTTTCCATTATGAGTAATGAACTACTGCCTCCTCCACGTAGTGTGGATACTTGACTAATATTACCTGAACTAGCTCCTCCAATTGTCGCTCCTTGTGTAGATGTACTTCCTGCTGTCGAACTTCCTCCAAAATTTGGTTGCCTAAACAATGGTGTTCTCTGTGGTGTATTGGTCGCACATGGGTTTATGGGTTCCACACTGACATTGATATGAAAGGGGTGGCTGTATTCTCCTCTCATTCTTGGGCCTCTTGTTTTCCTCTCATAGGTGGCGTGCAGGATTTCCTCAATCTGCTCCATAGCATGGAGATCATCTACCTCTTCCTCATCGCTCGCCAAGCCCTCCCTTTCGGCTATGGCTCTATTCTTGGTGTTTATGTTATATTGGTAGGGTGTTCTGCTACGCATCATTTCAGATGATGCTAAGATCCGCTTGAGCTAGTCGTCATCCATCGAGATTAGGTCCAAGGGTTCCTCCTCCTTTTTCTCTTTATCTTGCCCTCCTTCCATTCCTCCTCTTTCTGTCAGTGCTTCCCCCCTTCCCCCATGCATGCATGGAAGTCTAACTGTCTGATTCCATAGTCATTACACCTTTTTTATACAACAATATCTTGATAGAAGTATACAGGGATTGAATATACCTCCCTCTAGGTCCTCGAAAAAATTCTTGCTTGGTTTCATTGTATGACTTTGTTGTGTCTACTGCAAACTCTGTGATGAATCCTGCCACAATACTGTGAAGCCAAAAGTCTACTACGCGGGTGAGTTTGTTGTTCACCTGCTGCAGCTGCTGAATCTTTACTAGAGTCCAATCTAGCTATCGAATCCGGTTCGTCAGGTGATTATCCATTAACCTTAAGATCCACTCCTGTAGTAGATGAGAAAAATCACAGAAAAATATTTCGTGTAAATCCGTAAACACATATTTATCTAGGTATCTACGTGGTGTGATTCTAGGGTTTCTATTGTCTTTGTGTGCAAATTATAGCTCTTTAGTTCTCAACCAACCCTTGATTTCTTCTCTCGTGGGGTTCCAAGGTTTCCACATTTCCTTCTAATGGCTCATTGCTTGTTCGATGGTTCTTGTCCACTCTATCTCATCTACTCAGTCCTATCTTCTTCCTATTAACACGACAACAGAACCATTTGTTGGTTTTATCGACTCCCTTATTAGGTTATCTGAGTTATTGACCAAGGGTTCATGTCATTCAGGGTTCCAACAAAGCCTCTAACTATCGGCCTGCTTGGTAAACCAGAAGGCAACACAACGCCCAGAAGGTACTGCGCAGTATCACCGGAGATAGCTATAGATAGTTGACTATAAGGCTTAGGTGTTTATAGTCTAGGACAGAGTAGGGGATAAAGGGTTTCTTGATCAAGTCCCTGTTCCGCGAACTGTTACTGTAATCTACTTGTTCCTAGGAATCACATGCATATAACTCAAAATATAAACATATTCTAATAATGCATTTGGTTATTCCTCAATCATAATCATCTATTTCTTTAAAGATATGCAAACATTCATCACATTACATAGATATTACCATGGTTCACCCCTCCTGGGCTACGGCCACAAAGATTTGGCTCTTGGCTCTTTTATTATGGTAGTTCTTGATTTCCTTGCGCCGCGCGCTTGCAGTTCTCTGCAAAAGTGGGTAAGATCTATGTGAGGTAAACTAGGTCGCACCAGGCTCTATAGATTGTGGTCTAATCCTCCGATCTACCTTCCCTCATATATTTCTTTCTCAACAGCTTACAACACTTGGTTCATACAACTCAAAACCCTTCACGATACTCGGAAAAATCACTCAATAACAATCGTAATCCTCACAAAAACTAACCTAAAATAAACAACCCTATATGATACTTTCATATCTATATTTATACATTTCAGGCACTTCAGCCACTTACAAAATATTACCAAAACCCTAATCCTTCTTACGCTAGGTTTTTCTCCCATGCGCATGTTGTTCTTCCTCCAACTATCGCTTTCCTATGTGCACGCTTTCTTACATTCGCGCGTGCTGATCTTTTTCCAGTTGTCACTTCAGTTTCCTGCACGATTTCTTTCCCATGATCATCCTTCTTTCCACTTCATCCTGGTACCAACAAATATCCTAGAAGAAGTTGACTAATAAAAGTGGATGAAACTAGGAGTTAGTCATGGGTTAAGTTGTTGCAATAAGAAAATAATTAAAAATAAATTAGTTGCAACTAGAAGTGGAAATCTTACTGATTGTGGATAAAGTGGTTGTAAGTGGACAAAGTGGTTAGAAGTGTGTTATCCCTAAATGAAGGAAGTTGGTTAGAAGATAACTCCTAGAGGGAGTTAATTGGAGAGTATAAATAAGAGAGCAAGGGTCTCTTAGTAGTGGATCTTTGAGCATATTGAATATCCATTATTTGGTGAAAGGTTCATTGTAGATACTCATGGATGCATCATAAATTTCACAAGTATTAGGTAGCAAGGAGGTTCGATGATGAAAGTTTCAGAGCTTCAGAAAAACCCTAGTTTCTAAAGTGTACGTGGATTGTAGTGGATCAAATCATGTACGTATGTAGACTGCAATGGAGGAAGCCACAAGTATACATAGGATGCGGTGGAGGAGGTCACGTATAGTGAAAAAGTCATGAAGACTTGATTTGTTTTTGGTGCCAGGTCCCTGAAGTCTGAAGCAAGATCCTATATCTACATTCTACAGGTTCAGATCTTCTTGTATGGTTACATGATTCTTTTTTATGATCACTTATGCTTATGGAATAGTGAATGCTTGAGGCATTCTTTGTGTGGTTTTTGTGAGATCTGGATATGGTATACGTTGGCTGGTTGTTTGAGTGAGCAACACTCTCATGTATGGTACAATTCTGATGTGGTTCTTATATCTCACAGATTTGAGCTATTTGTATTGGGTTGAGGGAGATGTATGATGATGTATGCATGGAACATATTGGTTACAGTGACAGGTTGCATGTGGATGTGATAGAGGCAGTGAAGGTATGAAGGGACAAAAGTTTCATAGTTGCAGAAATATGGAAAACCCTAGTTTCTGAAGGTGTAGACAGGATGACAGAGGGAAGGACACATACATACACATGCTGTAGTATAGACATGTCACGTACATATGTGAGCTGTAGTATAGAAAGGTCACGTATATGTTTGTACATTTGACAAATCATTTTCTGTCTACAAGCTGGGTCTTCTACCTGAGGATTGGATTCCTCACATCTTAGTTGGTGTTGATATCTAAAAGCTGCGTCTTGGATTGAGAGTTGGTGCTCTTTTCAGTTGGTGCTGATAAACCCCAAAGATTGTAGTATCATACAATACAAAAAAATATTACACATATATCTGGTGCTCATTGTGTTCATTGTGATGATGTCTCTTTATAGTTGATGTATGTTGTTGATATATGTTTACATAATTGTGAATGGAAGTAATGAATAATGATGTTTGCAGTGTTTGCTAACTAATATTTGAAATAAGTGTAAAAATATCCCTACACTGATTCACCCCTCCTCTTAGTGTGGTCGGTGTGTCCAACAATTGGTATCAGCGCAGGCCTTCACTATAAGCCTTACAAGCATGAAGGAGATCCATGGACACATAAATGGATGAACATGCAGATGAAGTTCCCCTCTTTGATGAGACATATTTCTCAACATGGAGAATATAAATGAAAGGGTATTTGAAGACAAAAGGAGTAGGTGTTTGGAACACAGTTGTTGGTGGATCAGTTCCCTCGAAGAATCGGTCAAAATTTGCAGCCCAAAAGGAAGCAAAGAAGAACAATGAAGTGGTACTCAAGACCATCTCCAATGGACTCTCAGGTTCTATCAAAGGAATCATAGAACAACATTCCTCTGCCAAGGAGCTATGGATGAATCTAGAAAAGGTATATCAAGACAAAAGAAAAGACAAAGAAGACAATTCCATCAAGGACAATGAAGGTAAAGATTCTCCAACATATTCTGATTGCAATAATTATAAGTGTTATGATGTTGAATGTTCTCCTACAAATAAAGAAGAAGATCCAATTGAAATAAAATAAGTTTGTGTAGAATCAACTAACAATTATCTTATAGATGAAGAGGAAGATTTGTTTAAACTTAAGGGTAAAATTATAAACGATTTAGAAGAAGTTAGCATGGAAGTAGGATATGGTTCAATTACTTTTGAGTATATTGAAAAATACACTAAGGAGGTCCTAGAAAAGTACCCAAGGCATACCATGGAACTAAAACAAATGATCAAGAAAAAAGAAGAAAGTAAAATGACTCAATTAGAAGAAAAAGAAGAAGAGATCAACCAATCTTAAGAGCCAGCTTGAAGAAGCAAAAAGGATAGAGGAACTATTGAAGAATCAGGTAAATGAAAAGGAAGAATCATACCATAAGATGAAAGCAAAATAGTTGATATCATAAGGAAAGTTGAGAAGTCAAACACTCATATCAAGTTCATGAACAACTCAACAATCTTATATGAAATCCTAGATAGTCAAAGATCACCAAATGATAAATTTGGTCTTGGATACAACAAGGAAGTTGCACACTGTAAAGTTGGATCTTCTAAGAAGCATGATGCAGGGCCCTAATTCTCAAAGGATGGAAGTAAAGTTGCAAGTCAAGCACCAAAACAAAGTAAGAAAATATTCAAAAGATCAGAGGAAGGAAGACACCAAGAAGCAAGTCCTACACCTCAAAGCAAATTCAGAAGAGAGACACCTTCAAGGTTGACACAAAGGCACATGTATGAAAATGTTTTCAAGGGTCATTGTTTCTCATGTAATGACTATGGTAACAAGGCTTTGGATTGCAGATATTATGCAAGGAGAGAAGTTAGAAGATTCACAAACATCTTAAGATGTTGGAGATGTAATAAAGTGGGACACATTGCTCCTCATTGTCACACCACGAGATGTTACAATTGCAGTGGGTTGGCCACAAATCTCAGGATTGCTAGAATTCAAGGAGACAATCAATGAGGAGTGCTTCATATAATATGGCAAGAAGAGCACATGAAGCATGGAAGAAAGATAACATTGAAAGGATGGAAGCTCAAAAAACCAGTGCTGAGAAACCATGACACTTTCAAAAGTGGATAAGGAAGACTGAACAACTAGACATGAGTGAAGACACAAAGAATGAGGAAAGCCTTACATTTTATGAGGCATACATGAGCTCTTATTTGAACATTCTTGCATATACATGTTCTGTCTAAAGAAAAGT
This sequence comes from Picea sitchensis, assembly GCA_010110895.2. NCBI lineage: Eukaryota > Viridiplantae > Streptophyta > Pinopsida > Pinales > Pinaceae > Picea > Picea sitchensis. Next base: position 27,353 of record SNQJ01S0078587.1, read on the forward strand.
CACGTACATATGCAAGTTATATGCGGTGAGGTCATGTATATGAGGTGAATCCCTTAGAAAGAGGGGTGCACAGATGAGTTGCAACATGGTTTGATGGTACAACATAGTTTATGCAGGGTCTGAGATGATATGCTTAAGGTTTTCATGTTTGTATGTGTGTTTGATGAATGTATGGTGATAATATGTGGTTGAGATTTGGAGCATATGCTTGATGCCTATCTTGGATGCATGGTACTAACCCTAGTGTGTGGATTGAGGCAATTTCTGTTAAGATACAATGATGGTTATGTTATGTATTTTATCAGTAAGGATATGGCACCTTGTTTATGAAGTACATCATGGGTGATGTGATACTAGATAGAGATACATCATTGATCTATTAAGACATATTCTTGGTACATATCTAGAGGTATTATTGCTGCATTATACTTGATGTAGTGAATGGTTTGAAGCAGATCTGTTGTAGTACATGGCTGGTACATATGTGAGATCTATTGACATATCTTGAGGTATATTGTGAAAAGTACTTGTTTGATGATCTTGGTATATGGTTAGTTCATGCTTGAAGATACATATTGGGACACATTGTTAGTGAATTTTTGGCACATGGGTTGATAATAGTGTGATGTATTGTTGGAAGTCTACTTGTTGAAAATCTTGGCATTCGATTGATGTACATGTTGGGTACATGTTTGAGACACGTAGTTGATGATTTGGAATATATGGTGCATATTGATTGAGGCCTACTTGTTGAGATACATTGTTGGTTCATATATTGGATACATTGGCACATGGTTTATGGTAGTTGATTGAGGCATATCAAGGTGATATAACACTTGTTTGAGGTACATAGTTGGCATGTTGTATGGTTGATGATGATACTGGTATTGGTGCATTGATAGAAGACTCTTGTTGGTTACATTGACATATATATTTAGTATATGGTTGAAGTACATGGTTGGTACACACCTTGTACATATTCTTGGCATATGGTTGATGTACTTCATTGATAATATCCCATGGTATATGGTATGTACATTGTTGATGGTTGATGAATATGGTTGATGTACATGATTGGCACATGTTATGGTGATGTTGGTACATTATGATGAGTCACAACTTGATCTATGGATGATGCATGATTGGTACACACTTTGTACATTGTTAAAGACACTTGTTAGTTGGCACATGGTCTATGGATGAGATAGCATATATGTATGGATATACATTTAGAAGCACATCTTGATTGTGTGACATTATGTTGATGTTTGTGAGTAGTCTTAGTTTATGCACATATTGATGATTGATCTTGGTGAGTAGATCTGATTTAGTTAATGAGATTGTTGTGACAAGCTGGTTTGGTGCATGGTTAATGCACTGGTTGGTGATACAGGTTTGGTGCATGGTTGATGCACTGGCTTATGTGACAGGTTGTGTTGTGCATGGTTGATGCACTCATTGATGGTACAGGTACATATTGATGGATCACTGTATGATGCATGGATAGGTCCAAGGATCATCAAAGAGATACAAATTATTGTATTCTTGATACAGTTTTGTTGAGCAGTTGATCAGTGTTCCGATAGAGCTGCAACATCGGCCACAAATGAAGCATAGCACAATAGTAGGATATTGTTCACAATGACCACCCAACATCTTGCAGAGAAGACAGGGGGATACATACTCATAGGGAGAGACATACTCACGGGGGGGGTAATTCGTTTTCCCTTGATTGGTTACAGAGGTATGATTCTAGGAGGAGATATGATAGAGATGATCATAGAGGGAGAATTGGCAGCCATGCCATCAACATTGCATCAAATTTATATCCTTTTTCAAAGGGGGAGAGATTCATCAGATGCATGGAGATAAACCCACAAGACAATGCAGCCAGGTGGAGCAACCTCAGGGACAATTCAGTTAGGGGGAGCATCCCCAAAGAGATATACCCTTTTCCATTGATGTCAAAGGGGGAGAGATAGAAACAATGATGTGGATTTATAGAAACATTGATGAGGAGTGATGATCACAGAGGGAGCATGAGCATTGCCATCAATGATTGGTGTTGAGATCAATGCCAAAGGGGGATATTGTCAGACTGTGTTGTCATTGATGTCAAAGGGTTGATTTCAAGTGGTGTCATAGTGATGTGTTCTCATTGATGTGTGATGTCATATATGGATTGATGTGTTTTCATTGATGTCAAGTTTGATCTCAAAGGAAGTTGTATCATTGATGTTATTGATTGTTGGATTATGTTGTCATTGATGTATGTCAAAGGGTTGATGTCCAAGGGAGTTGTATCATTGATGTCATGTCGTGGTTGATAGGAAGTACCAAATGGATGAACTCTAAAGTGGTCCCCTTATGGTGAAATCCCTCACGGGAAGACACTTTGCAAAGTCCAAATGGTCAACCCCAACATTTTGGTTAGGGAACCCAAAATTGATTAAGAAATAATGTAATGAAGATCAGTGAATTTGCAAGTGAGACTATTCTAGATGGATAGTGCTCGTCGTGTCATTTCCAGTGATATGTGGTATGCCACGTGGATCCTCATGGTTAGGGAGATATGGCCTTGTGAAGTTGGAGAACCTTAAAGCCCCTAGAAGGTTAAAGAAGTCAAGAAGGTAAAATGAGTCAAATTATTCTAGAATCTCTTAGAAGAAGTTGACTAGTCAAAGTGGGTGAAGTTGTTGCAATAAGGAAATATTTAAAAATAAATTAGTAGCAACTAGAAGTAGAAAGTTTACTATTTGCGGATAAAGTGGTTGTAAGTGGACAAAGTGGTTAGAAGTAGGTTATCCCTAAAAGAAGGAAGTTGGTTAGAAGATAACCCCTAGAGGAAGTTACTTGGAGAGTATAAATAATAGAGCAAGGGTCTCTTAGTAGCAGATCTTTGGGAATATTGAATATCCATTATTTGGTGAAAGGTTCATTGCAAGTACTCATGGATGCATCAAAAGTTTCGCAAGTTTGAGGTAGCAAGGAGGTTTGATGGTGAAAGTTTCAGAGCTTCAGAAAAAACCTAGTTTCTGAAGTGTACACGGGATGCAGTGGATCAGATCGCGTATGTACGTGGGTTGCAGTGGAGGAGGCCACATGTATACGCAGGCTGCAGTGGAGGAGGTTGCATACATGTGAAAAATTCGTGAAGACTTGAGTTGATGTTAGTGCTAGGTCCCTAAAGTATGAAGCAAACTCCTAGATCTGCTTTCTACAGGTTCAGATCTTCAGGTATGGTTACATGATTATTTCTAATGATCACTTATGCTTATGGAATGGTGAATGCTTGAGGAATTCTTTGTGTGGTTGTTGTGAGATTTGGATATGGTATATCTTGGCTGATTGTTTGAGTGAGCAACACTCTCATGTATGATGCAGTTCTGATGTGGTTCTTATAGCTCACACATTTGAGCTACTTGTACTTGGTTGAGGGAGATATATGATGATGTATGCATGGCATAGATTGGTTGTATTCAAAGGTTGTAGGTGGATGTGATAGAGGTAATGAAGGTATGAAGGGCCAAAAGTTTCAGAGTTGCAGAAAGATGGAAAACCCTAGTTTTTGAAGGTGTATGCGGGATGACAGAGGGAAGGATGCATACATATGCGTGTTGTAGTATAGACAAGTCACATACATATGCGAGCTACAATATAGACAGGTCGCGTATCTGTTTTCACATTTGGCAAATTGTTTTATGTCTACAAGCTGGGTCTTGTACTAGAGGGTTGGATTCCTCACATCTCAGTTGGTGATGAGATATGCAAGTTGGGTATTGTATTGAGAGTTGGTTCTCTTTTCAGTTGGTGATGATAAACCTTGGAGATTGTAGTCTCATATAATACAAAAAAGCTTACACATATATATGGTGCTCATTGTGATGACATCTCTTTATAGTTGATGTATGTTGTTGATATATGTTTACATAGTTGTGAATGGAAGTAATGAATAATGATGTTTGAAGTGATTGCTAAATAAGTTTTGAAAGAAGTGTAAAAAAATCTCTACACTGATTCACCCCCCCCCCCCTCTCAGTGTGGTCGGTGTGTCCAACAACATCTACAACCATTCATAAACAAGTTCCACAAATATCAAGAGAGATCACTTACTCAATAAATCGATTCATCCAAAAAATCCTAGATCTAAGAATATCGATGAAATTGTGAGTATCCACAAGGCATCACCCTGAAAGAGAGTTCTCTTGTTCTCCATCCATAAAAAAAATATATTTATAATAGTAGACAAGTAGTTTTCTCCACAAATTTTATCAATAAGTTACAAATGAGAGGTGCTTATCTATTTATATGAAGATATCTAACAACCCTCTCAATATAAAAATAATATTCCCCCATATTTTAGCCGAAGAAAATATAAATTACCATTATCTCTTTACAAACCCTAGAGATATGGTCAAAAATAAATAAAATATGAGGTGGTTATGCCACCTATACAATAATATCCATGATACATGAGTGAATAAGTCAAAAGACCCCAAAGATGCTACCCAAATCGAGTAAACTCTCCTCAAGTGCCAAGTCATCCTCCTCAACATGTGGACTGACCTCCTAAAATGTGGAACACCCTCATCAAAATCCTCAATGACCTACTCCAAAGGTGTCCCATGAGTGGTCAAAAAATCTGTGATAATCTTCTCGCGATAGATTTTAAAAGCACCCTAATTGTGTTAATTTTGCCCAAATTTAGATTATGACCACATTTTGGAAATATTGTGGCAATTAAACATCTAATGGCATTGGTTTGGCATAATTTTGGGCATTCTGTCAAAAGAGCACTGCTCCTAAAGTTGGGTGGCCTCATAACATGTGCTAAAATCCCAATGCAACATAAAAAGTGAGTCATGTCAAATGTAAATTCCATCAGGTAGAGAGACGTCAAGTATCGTCTTCTAACTTCACAATAAATCATAGAATTTATACAATTTTCCAAGTTTAGGTATGATGGGGGAATCATTAACTCCTATTACATGTGTCAACAACCAAGAAGAGTAGTAGTTCCCAAGAAAACTAATTAGGAGCATGTGTAGTGATAGATGGTATGGTTTAGCAAGTAACTTCATGAGTTGCATTGCATAGTCATGCAAGGTTATTTAAGACATTCATGCACATCAGTGCCTTTGAAATATGATGGAACACTTATGCATTGAGTTACCCTTTCCTCAACATTTCATCTTACTACCCCTTATTTTCCTTTTCTCTTTATTTTACTTTTTGTTGGATTTTGACTTTTATTTTATTTCATTTAGTCCTTTTTTTAGATATGTATTTTATTGTATAGGACTTGGGATAATGGCCTCATAGTGAGGGGGAGTTGATCATGCTTTATTTCTTTTGTATTTTGATTTTTCTTCTCTCTCTCTCTCTCTTTAAAATTTCTCTTCACCTCGAGCTTATAGATATTTTAAGACGGGGATCTTCTCATGAGACTATGAAGCACAAACATTTTTTGTGTCATATGAAAACCAACCCATGAGCAGGATGATGAAAATCAAGAAGGATGGAGAGTGTTAAGTATGGATTGGGATATGGATGCACTACACCTTTTAAATCCCCCTAGTAGTGAGACTCAACCCAAGAGTGAAAACATTATCTAAAGGATGATGATGTTCCTCCAAGATGAAACAAGGAAAAAAACACAAATTTAGAGCATCATGATCCATTATCTGACTAAATCAATGACCACCACTTTCATGACAAGTACATGAGTTATTAACATCCAATATGAAGCAATGAAATAATGTACCTCACATATACCAAGCATTATAGTCATCAAATGTGAGTGAGTTGAGTAAATGTGGAAAACATCTTTGGCCAAATGTCCATGGAGAACCATAGATCTGATATGTGTAATTTCTATATGTAAGTGAAATAATCTCCTCTAGTTACCCCTACACGTCAAGGGGTAGCAAATCCAATGGAAAAGAAATAACCCACAACACTTGGGAGAATCTTGATGTAGCAAAGTGGATTCAAAAGCTCCTCTTTGGAATGGGTAACTTTCCTCCTTGTGTGCATTAACTCCAAACTTGGTAGAAATATGGTGGAACTCTCAATGATAGGGGGGCAAGAATAAAGGTTTCAAGTATCTTTGGAAGATTACTAGTAGCATAACCTTACTTTGGAATATAAATGAATGGCGTGACCTCAAAATAATTATTTATAGGTGAATGACAAAACCCTCTTTGGATCTAGATTCTATGTGAACTCTTCCCATTACATTAATGAATGTATGGGATAATGGTGGTTAAACAAGACTAGATCAAATTATTTTAATGAATGTGAGAGTTTAACAAGGTCCACACATAACCACTACATTATTTTGGAGGTATAGTAGAAATATTGAGCCATTAGAATAGTTGTTTTTTACTTTAGAAAGGGTCACACATATATTGAGGTATATCCTTCATGCCACACCTATAAAAATTGGGAAATCTAGATGTTCAACGATTAAGTCAACTTATGGTTTGAATTAGCTCAACAAGGTACAAATCAAGTCACATGATGATGAAAATGGGTGCAAATGGAGGTTATAATTGCAATGGTGACATTTCTAGGTAGAAGTACTCAAACTGATAAGGTGAATAAAATTATTGGGATAAAAAAATATTTGAATATACATGGCCACTTCCATACTGGGTGTAGGAAGAGAAGTCTATAAAAAGCCTTTATGAGTACCCTCAATAGTCTCATCACCTTCCATGGAATCCAACCATACCCCCATAAAAGTAACTTTCCTTTTAACCATATTTTACCATACAAAGGGAACCTTGTCACCTGAGAAATTACTATTTCATTTATTGGAAATTACATCCCTTGGATAATGGCATGTCTACAACCGAAGTTAAAAGAAAAATCCAATGATATCAAGTCATCAAAACCTTGTAACTTCTCAAAGTAATGCAACCATATTGCATCTTGACAACTTTGAGTCACACCACTATATGGCATATGTAGGCTCATGATAGTTTGGAGTAGCCACCATGATTTTATTTCTTCAAGAAACACAACTCATTTCTACATAACATTTGATATCTCGCTAATTTTGTAATTTGAATAGGATTATAGTCATCAAGGAGAGATTGTAAGTTGGATCAACAATGTATGGTTTGAGCACTGTTAAGTGGCCAATGTACAAAACACAATGTTATGCATGAAATATGTGGTGGCTGTCATACATAGATTTTTTTTTATGTGAAGGAAATGGCAATCATGACTTGAGTTTCAACTCAAGTCATGATGTTGATGGTACAAATAAGAAAATCGTGAGAGCACCATACATATTTAAAAAAAAAATTGGGTTGTTTTTTGGTTTTATGGGTCAAAGGGTATCAAATATATGAGGTGTATATGAAATACATCCAAACATTGACCATAGAGTATATTGCACTTATCATCATTTGTCAGTCTCATGCTCAAAGGAGTGGAACCACATTCTACAATAAGTTTTTGTTTGGTTATGTAGCATCAATCAAGGTTCTGCAATCACCTTTTCATTGTTTTACAACAACCTGTAGGGTTTTGCAACACCTCTTCTTCAACTGCCATGACATCCCTATGCACTTTTGTAGCTAGCTATAGCATTTTGTAACGTGATGTAATGTTTTATAGTAGACTATAAAATGTTTTTCAACTCATTGTATGGTTATACAACAACCTAAGGGGTTCTTTTGCAATACTCCTACAACACACATTAGTGCTCAATGATCAATTAACCTCAAGAAACATGCTAATATTAATCATAGATTAGAAAAAAAGTCTATGAAAACATAGAAAAACATGGAACATAAGGCTAAAAACCTTAATTATGACTAATGAAGTTATTCAAAATGCTTCTCCTTAAAAGAAGTTATAGCAAAAATGACATACCTTGCCGAATTCTGGATTATTCTAGAGATTGAACTTGTAGAGAATACCCCACACACAATATTTTTTGTATAGATATGAAAATTGTACACATCATACTACAGATTGTACTCTAACCAATACATTTGGTCTTACTTAATTTGGATCTGTTATAAAGAAGTTATGATGTTTTTACCCGAAACACATGTTTTAGACTAGTTTTAGGACTAGCCACAAACTCTATTTTCCACGGAGTGTAAACAAAAAAAATACAACGAACCACAATCTAAATTTTTTTATCACAACTACTTGGATATGTTTCCTCAACGACCTCCAGATTTCACGATCTGAATCATTCTAGAAAAAAAATTATTGCGAAAATAGTGAGATGACCTGTAAATAACATACCTTAGAAAGCATCATCAAAAGAATTTATCCTCCCTTGAATTTCGACCTTCTTTACTTCACCTTCCCTCTGAAATTTGCCTTAGATATCCTTTGGTTACCTCATTCACTTGTAGATATTCAATATGCTCAAGTGTAATTAAAATGAGAGACCCTTGCCTCTTATTTATACTTTTATGTAGCTTCCTCAAGGGGTTACCTTCTAACCATCTTAACCCACTTTCCTTATTTTAGTGCTAACCCACTTCTAACCACTTGTCCAATTAGTAATTTCTCCATTAAATTTATTATTTAAATAATTTCTTCTTTGCAACCACTTTGACTACTTTGACCTTTTGGGGCGTCTAGATGACTCATGAGGGTTCTCCAACTTCACATGGCCATAAATCTCTAACCATGAGGAGTTATGTGATGTTCCACATACCACCGGAAATGGAATGACATGTAATATCCATATAGAATAGTCTTACCTTCAAATATATTAAAACTCATACCATTATACATCAAACAAACTTGGGTC
>SNQJ01S0078587.1:36150-51108 GCA_010110895.2 Picea sitchensis
CGCTACCGGACTTTCTTCAAGGGTTGACATCAATGACAACCAACCCAAATAATCAACAATATCCCCCTTTGGCATTGATGGAAACACTCTGATGCAATACTTAAGTCATATCACTCATGCTCCCCCTGAAACCATGCCTCTGTGCTCTTTCTCCAAGCATTTACCTTTGCATCTGATAAATCTCTCCCCCTTTGTCATCAATGGAAAATGTATCTTTCCATCCGGGGTTGCTCCCCTCGACTGAACTTTCCTTGGGGATACTCCCCCTGAATGAACTCTTCTGAAACTGATCTCCCAAACTGAACTGTCCTCTTTATGGTGCTTCCTCGTGTAAATCTAAGACATATGAGATAAGCATTAAAAACATTCATTTTGGAATAGAAATTACTCCGAGTCTCTAGTGAAGATACTCAAAGGCTTCCCTTGGAAGAGGTTTTGCAATGATGTCTGCCACTTGTTATTTTGTGCCCACATATTCAACTCTGATGTTCTTCTTTGCAACTTGTTCTTGTAGAAAGTGATATTTGATTGGAATGTGCTTTGTCTTGGAGTGCATCACCGGGGTCTTTGAGATACTGATGGCTCTTGTATTATCACAATATATTGGAATGGGCTAATCATACTCAACCTGTATATCTGTCAAAGTTTGTTTCATCCATAGAACCTATGTACAACATCTCGCTGCTGCAATATACTCTTCTTCGGCTGTAGATAAATATATCGATGATTGTTTCTTTCTTAGCCAAGATACTAAACACTCACCCAAGTAGAACGTTGCTCCACTACTGCTTCATCGATCATCAATGAAACCTTCCCAATATGAATCTATGTAGGCAATAAGTGATAGATCATTTCCATTTGTATAGCATAATTCAAACTCTTTTGTTCCTTTGATATATCTGAAAATCCTCTTCACTGCTACGACATGTGATTCCTTTGGTGCTGCTTGAAATCTTTCCACCTGTCCAACTGCCTGCATTACATCTGGTCTGGATGTTGTCAAATATAGTAAGCTACCAATCATTGACCTGTATCACCTCTGGTATGCAGACTTTGAATCATCATCTTTGTTCAACTTGCAACTGGTTTGCAATCTTCCATTTCGAACCTCTTTAACATTTCTCTGATATACTTAGTTTGAGAAATAAAAATTCCTTGGTTTATTTGACGTATCTGAAGACCCAGAAAGAAGGATAGTTCTCCAAGTAATGACATTTCAAATTCATTTTGCACATCCTTTGCAATTTTTTGGCTTAACCTGTCATCATTACTCCCAAAAATAATATCATCAACATAAACTTCAATTAATAAAATGCTATCTTGAGTTACCTTGATGTAGAGGTTGTTGTCTACACTTCCTTTTCTAAACCCTGCCTTCTTCAATTTGCACACGTAATCTGTGTTCTCTAACAACTAAAATCCTTCTGGTTGTTCGATGTAGACTCCTTCTTCAAGTTCCCCATTCAAAAAAGATGATTTCACGTCCATTTGATACACTTTAATATTCTTGGAGCATGCATAAGCTAAGAGCAATCAGAATGCTTCCATTATGAAAACTGGGGAAAATGTCTCTTCAAAGTCGATTCCTTCAACCTGTGTGTATCCATTACATACCAATATAGCTTTGTTCCTTGTAACCTGTCCATCTTCATTCAATTTATTTCTGAAAACCCACTTTGTGCCAATCACATTCTTATTCTTTGGTCTTGGAACCAATTCCCAAGTGTCTTTCTTCTCTATTTGATCCAATTCTTCATCTATGGCCTTATTCCAGAATTCATCCTTGTTGGCTTCTTCAAAACTATTTGGTTCAATCGTAGATAAGAGTGCTAGGTGCGTTTGTTCTGGTGAACATATTCTTCTTTTAGTCTCAACTCCTGCATCCTTGTTTCCGATAATCTGATCTGAAGGATGATTCTTCTGTACTTGTTTGCTAGGTGTCTTTGGAGGCACTTGCTGAACTTGCTCTTCTACTTCTGTTTGATCCTCTCCATCTTCCCTTTTTAAGTCTTCTTCATCTTTTGTTTCTTCTTCGTAAAATCGTTCCATTGATTCATTTTCTTCTTCCTTTAATTCTCATCCACCTGTTTCATCAATTGTTACATTGATGCTTTCCACAACTTTGCTCAACCTCAGATTGTAACACTTGTATGCTTTCCTTGTAGTTGAGTAACCAACAAGTACTCATTTGTCCACATGAGAGTCAAACTTTTCCATTCTGCCATCTTCTCTTTTAATGTAGAATTTGCTTCTGAATACTCTAAAGTACTTCACATTTGTTGGTCTTCCTTTCCATAACTCGTAGGGAGTTTTGTCATTGTTGTTTCTAAGAATTACTTTTTTTTGAATGTGAACTATTGTATGTGTCCAAAAAATATCTGTCATTTTTGAATCCATTAGCATTGTTCGAGCCATTTCCTGTACTATTATGTTCTTTATTTCAACAACTCCATTCTGTTGAGGTGTCCTAGCAAAAAATAATTGCCTTTTTATTCTATGTCTGTTACAGTAGTAGTCCATAAATTCCTTTGAAGTGAACTCTCCTCCATTATTGGATCTCAAACATTTGATTTTTGAATCCATTTCATTTTCAACCATTTCCTTGTAGACCTTGAAGTTTTCAAAAGCTTATGACTTATTCCTGAGAAAACAAACTGCAGTCATTCTTGTATAATCATCAACTAATAATATAAAGTATTTCTCACCTTTTAAACCCTTTGTTGTAGTTGGTCCAACTAGATGAATATGAAAAATTTCTAGTGGTCTTGTCATTGAATATTTCCTTGATTTGAACCTAGTCTTTGTTTGCTTTCCTTGTTGACAATGCTTGCATAAAGTGTTGGTTGGTTTCGTGATCTGGGGCATTTATCTAATTGCTTCCTTTTTTCTGACTTTGACAAGGTTATCAAAGTGTATGTGACTCATTGTTGGCACAGGGGCATACCCAGGGTTCAACACTCAAGAGTGCACCAACAAGCCCTAGCTACTGGCCCTTTCGGCAGCACCTGCGAAGCAGATGCAGTCTCACCCGAAGAAACTATGAGGGGGTTGTAGGACAGAGATGTCTACAACCAGGGGAATATCAAGTGGTTCTTATTACAACAACAACATAACATGCATCTATCATTCAACTAGCTAGATCTATCCTTCACAGCTATAGATCTGATCTAATACAATAATGCAGATAACAATATAACAACATCAGAGCTCGAAGCATCAATCACACACACAACAAAAAATGTACGTGGTTCACCCTCTCTCTAGGGCTACATCCAAAGAACTGTGCTTATGATATTTTAAGATAAAGCTTATAGTTTTGATCTGCGCTCTTGGCTAGTAGATCCTCTCTCTCTGTCTCTCTTTATCTCTCCCTTCCTACGCACCCAGCTGCAGGACTTGATCTTCGTACCCAACTGAAGATCTTACAATATCAGAAGGCTCTCTCTCTCTTCACTTCTCTCACCCTTAATACAATATCCTCTCAATGAACAATAATCGACAATAAGGCTCAACCATAGTACTGACCCGACCTAGGTCCTCTCGACCTCTATTTATACATTACAATCCTGCACCGACAACCTTAGGTCGAAACCTAGGTGTCAAAAATCCTAATTACCAAAACCCTAGGTGTCTACAACCCTAAGTCAACTTGACCCATTCTTTCTGGGCTTCACCAGCCTGTCTTTCCTTCTCCATATCACGGTGCTCCATGGCATCTAATTCTATCTTTTTCCACTTCCCGAGTCATCCTCGGTCCATCTTCCTTGCTGATCTATCATCCTCAATCTCCTCATCTAATCGGCTTGCTTTTCCGCACTTCGCTCCATCTTCTCTGTTCTTTTTCTCACTTCGACCTAGCGACAACCACTGTGTCTCTTGTGAAGCTCTATTTTTACCTTTTCTTCCTCATTCTTCACTTCCTTTCATAATCCAGGGCCAACAGGCCCCCAACACTCACCTGTGACTCGTCCCGAGGAACTTGAGATCTGATCCTCTTGTTTTTATTGGAATTTCGACTGCGTAGTGTAGCCCTTGCTTTCTGCTTTATGCCTCCTTTCCATCATTGTGCAGACTATCTTTTCTATCTCTGGTACCCAGTTTCAACTGCACTTGGTACTTGGACCCTTGTCTTCTTGATTCTACTGAGAGTTGCGAGGCGACTGGTTGTCATAGTACAACTTCAACTGACTCCCATTCACCAAGCCTTCCTTCCAATCTCCTTTCAATGTCTTCAACTGCACAACTCCTCCTTCTGTAACATAGGCAATCTCATATGGTCCAAGCCAATGTGTTCTAAACTTCCCAGGGTGTTTGATAAACTTACTGTCATATAGCAGGACTAAATCACCTTGCCTGAATATCTTCTTCTTGATGTGTCTATCATGATAGGCCTTTTCTCGTTCCTTCTAAATTTGTTGATGGAAGACTACAATGAATATGTATTCTTCTAGTTCGACCAACTGTGCTAGCCTCTCATGAATGGCGCCAATATCATCCATGTCTGTAAATGCAACAATTCTTAAGCTTGGTACCAAGTACTCCATTGGGACAACAACTTCAAGACCATAAACCAACTTGAAAGGGGTCTGCATTGTTAATTTCTTGCAAGCGGTTCTATAAGCCCATAGTACTGCTGGTACTCTTAAATCCCAGTCATCCTTGTGCACACTGCAAATATTTGTTAATGGTGTCTCCAAGATTTTGTTGAATGCTTCAACCGTTCCATTTTATTGTGGATGATAAGGTGTACTCTTCTGATGGTGGACTGCAAATTCTTCAGTTAGAGCTTCAACTGTCTTATTGATGAAGTGTGTACCTTGATCACTCATAAGGACCTTAGGGCATCCAAACCTGATTATTATGTCATCAAATATAAAACGCACAACTGTAGCTACACTACAGTCCTTGACTGTTCTTGCTTCGACCCATCTAGTCAGGTATTCTATTGTAATGATAATATGTCTTGCTCCTGTGCGCTTTCCTGGTGGGTTTATAGGTCCCATGAAGTCAATGGCCCATTTTTCAAATGCTTGTAGGGTCATATGTGGTGCTAATGGCATCTCATCTCTTCAGGATGGTTTTCCAACTCGCTGGCATACATCGCATGCTCTGGTATATTCTTTAGCATCTCTGTGTAATGTAGGCCACCAAAGGCCAGCTCGCAGAACCTTCTGCACAGATTCTTTTCCTGTGTAATGTCCTCCTGCAATGCCTTCATGAGATTATTTGAGGATCATAGGGCATTCAGCCTCCATCACACATATTCTTAGGATCTCATTAGGTCCCATTTTATATAGCTAACCAGCTATCGGTGAAAAATCTGCAGCGCGCACCACTAGTTGTTTCTTCTGCGGAATTGTGTACTCGGATGGAGCCATTCCTGTTGACAAGAATTGGACTATGTCTACAAAGTGGTCATCAATATTTCTAATGGCGAGAAACTGTGCATCTAGTAGTGTATCCTCCAGACTAGTAGGTTCTTCGCCATACTCCAACCTCGACAGGTGGTCTGGGCCCTTATTCATTCTTCCTGGCTTAACTATGATCTCAAAATCATATTCTTGAAACAGGAGAAGCAATATGCATATTCTCCCCCCCAACACTGGCTTGTTGACTAGGTATTTTAGCCCAGAGTGATCAGTAAAAATTTTAAAGTGTCCTCCCAACAAGTAGTGACAAAATTTATGCAATGCATACACCATGGCTAGTCCCTCTCTCTCTGTAGTAGTGTAATTGATTTCAGCTATGGAGAGATTTCAGCTGTCAAATGCTAATGGATGATCAATGTCCCCTTCTCCAGGTTGTTCCAGTACCGCTCCTAATGCAATAGAAGATGCATCAACATGCACATGAAATGCCTTGCTCCAGTTGGGAAAGACTAGAATAGGCGTAGTGACCATCTTTTGTTTTAGTGTGTCAAAGCTCTGCTGGCATTCGTCTGTCCAACCAAACTGACAATCTTTCTTTAATAACCTCTCCATTGGTGCAGTAATCTGAGCATATCCTTTGATAAATTTCCTGTAATAGTCAGTATGTCCTAGCGCAGTGCGCAATTGTTTGACTGATGTAGGTGGTGGTAAATCAACTATAATTGTGATTTTGGATGGATCCACCAACAATCCTTGCTTGCATACAATATGACCTAATAATACTCCAAATGGTGAAAAGAAGATGCACTTCTTCAAATTCAAAGCAATTTGACACTGCCTGAATTTATCTAGCATTAGCCTTAGACATTTAATATGATTTTTCAACAAACTAAAAATAGTCCAGTCATCAAAGTATGCTTCTAAAAACTTATGCAAAAATTATTTAAATGCTTCAACCACCACCCTGGAAAAGATGGATGGGGCATTCTTTAGTCCAAATGGCATTACTATGTATTGGTAGGATCCCCACTTTGTGGCAAACGTAGTCTTATGATGATCCTCCTTGGCGATGCGGATCTGATGGTATCCTGAAAACCCATCTGTAAAAGAGTATACTTCTTGGCCTCCCACGTTATCTAGTACTTCGTCTGTGAAAGGTGTAGGGAAAGGATCATGTAGACAAGCATCATTCAGCTTCCTGAGATCTACGCAAATCCTAATCTCACCTGTCTTCTTATTTTTCACAACCATGGGGCTAATCCATTCCGACTCTTCGACAGTTTCAATAATCCCTGCTTCCAGCATTATGTCGAGCTCAATCTTCACTTTTTCCTTATATTTCGGGTTCAATATATAGGGTCTTTTCTTGACTGGCTTCGCGTCTGGTTTTAAAGGTATTCTCATTTCTCCCATAGGTTCTTTGATTCCCTTCATATCAGTGAACTTGGCCGGGAACAAGTCCTGATACTCATGCAATAATTCTGTGATTTTGTTAATGGTAGAAGCGTCCCAGTAATCTTCAACATTGGCAAGATTTGGTGTTTCCTCTGTCCCGATATTGACTTTCTTTATCTTTATTGGCTGTCCAATGAATGGAAGTTCAACTCCTGGTCCTTCCACATCTCTCTGACCTTCTGTTTCTGTGATATTCACCTTCCTCAGGTCATTGTCTTCATCGACATTAATGTTGTAGCAGGTTTGCAGTTTCTGGAGGGGCACGGTCCATTCATCCTCTTCTTGCTCCAAAGGGAGGCCAGATGCCTCCTCAAATACTTTCTGTCTCATCATCTGTAGTGCTTGATCTACAAAAGGAAATTCACTGTCAAACAAAAAAGTGGTTATAAAATTCTGGGTCATACCTTCCCATTCTGAAGTGACAAGGTGTAACTCTGCTTGAAGGTACTAGTTAATAGGGGTGGTATCCAACGTATTGATGAATCTGTGTACCCATTGTTCTCTAGGAATGTCACTCCAAGCCTCTTTGCATCTTCGTACATGGTCCTTTGGGCAACTTCGACCTGTGTATTGTGCTTCGCAACTTCCTTCTTGTGCTAAAAACCGCACTGTCATCAAAGTTTGGCATTGTGTCCAGTCTGTAGTATTTCTTTTATGTGTCCCCCACCATATCGCTGGTGTGGCTTTCATGGCCTCATCCATTGCGAACAAACTCTATTATGTTGGTGCACTTGTCTCAAATTCTGACAAGAAGTTTTCAAAGGGGTTCATCCCATCAAATGTGGGTAGATTACTCACTATTGTGCCAATCCAATGAACTTCTCTGGTTAGCCTAGCACATATTCTTGTAGATACTTCATACATCTGGTTCTGCCAGTTCTCCAGCGCTTCTTCTGAGTCGAATGAACATGTGCTGTCACTTCACTAGCTCAGGTTCCCGTCAGCTGTAGGGTTGATATAATCTTGCTGTCTGACTGTTAATTTGTAGATGTTTTCCAGTTCAAATGCATGGTCTTCTTCTCTCATAGGTTCTGTGTATCGTGGACCTTCATCTGGATCTAAAGGTGCAACAAACCTAAGGCCAACTTTCTCAAATGTCATGCGTATTTTCTTTAAATCAACAACAGTGGAATTGTCAAAGGCCCAATCAATTCCTAACAATGTAGGGTAAGGACAACTATCATCAACAATTTCAGTTACCTTAAAATCTGCAAAGTTTCTTACCCCATCGATGTCCACTGGGACATGCTCTAATCGTCCAAATGGGATGACAACTTGCTGATTAGCCATGTGAAGCCTGATAGGGGAATATATTAGCTTGGGTTTTCCCATCAGTGCCCAAGTCTACTTCGTCATGACATTGACTTCTGACCCTAAGTCGAGGACCACATAGTCTATCTCATACTCTCCTATCTGATTATTCAAGTGTATTTCTTTATTTGTCCTTCTCCTTTTTCCAATTTGGTGCACTGCTCTTTTCAGTAAGGGGTCTACTTTTCCTAGTTCATACTGCTTGATTAAATCATGTAATTCTTGGACAACACCTTTATCTTGAATCAACTTAACACAAGTGTTCAAGAATTCCATGAGTTTTCTTACCCCTTTCCCTTCTGTTGGTGATGCAGATGGATCAAATGCCTGAGGCATGCCATACTCTTTGATTTCTGGTTATCTCTTTGATGAAGATCCTTGATCTCCTTTGAACTCTTTTCTTTCCTCGAATATCTGTCTTTATTTCTTAGAATTGAACGTTGAGGTCTTTTCTATAGCTTTCCTGACTCCATGGTCATTTCAGTCTTTCCTTGGGCTGGTCTATCTTCTCCTGTAGCAGCACCTCCTTGAGTAATAACAACGACTCTAGGTTCTGCTCCATGAGGTTCAACATATATCATTTGTACTTGTGGGTTCTGCTGGGGTCCTCGTCTTTCCTGAAGTTTAGCCAGCAGCACAGGGCATTCTTCTATGACATGCTCGAAGGGATTACAGTAACTATAGGTTGTGCAGGGATTATGACAATCCCTTTCTAAATGTCCTGGCTGCGCACAGTTGTAACATATTATTTGTCCTTGGCCTCGGCCCATACCTCCTCCGTCTTCATCCTTTGTATCCACCATGAGGATTGAAATTTCCTCTCCCCAGAGAGTTGTACTGTGGAGTGTTTCCCTCTTGTTGTACTTCACCTTGAATCTTGTATATGTCTCTCGACCTTTCATGCATGAGATCATAAGCTCTACAATCCCGATCATCATGCCCGACTGATTTACAGAATGTATAATACAAGTTTGTGGGTGTCTGGACATACTTCTGCATGTAGTAGCACTCACCTGGGTGATGCCTATTTCTGCATACATTGCACCAGGGTAGGTTAACTTGCTTTAAGGGGCTCGGTGCCCCTGATGCCAAGTACTCATGAAATAAGGGACAGTGTTCCTTATCATGGCCTTCAGATCTGCATCTTACACACCATATATATTCCCTTTTGTCTTTTCCCTTATCTTTCTTCATATCCTTGACCTGTAAAGACAAACTAGTTAGCTGGCTCATGATCTAGCTAATTCCTGAGCTAGATTCTTCCATTGGTGCTGATTCAAGCTTCATGGCGATCTCCAAAGCTTCTGCCTGAGATTCAATTTTCTGCTGCATCAAAGGGATTATTATGTGTGGTAACAACGCAACGATGAACCACTCTTTGTTTTGTTCGTCGGGGATATGGAAAGTTAATCGGCCTGTCAGGGTCTTGAATCTCTGGTCGAACTCCCAAATAGGTTCTGCTACCTTTTGTTTAATCTCTTTTAGTTCCGTAATACATTGTGACTCCGACTTAGGTTTCTTAAACTCTGCAATCTATGCATTCTTAATATCATTCAGGGGATTAGGCTATGCCAGTCCTTGGACAAGTTTCATGTACCAACTCAGTGCACAGTCCCTTAGCATAGTGCTGAACTGGGTTCTCTTGATGGCTTCATCGGTGATACTTTTAATATTCCATAGGGCCTCACACAAAAACCAATGCTGATATGGATCTTCAGATCCATCTCCTCTAAAGATAGGGAGTCTCATTTCATCTTCCATAAAGCTGACTAGGGTTCTTGTCTGAGTAGATGCTGGGCTACTGGTAACAGTACTCTGAAGACTCTGGTGGTCCTGACTATTCTAACTGCTAGGTATTGTTGAGACAACAAGAGGATTAACGTTACCTACTTCAGTAGTTCGCGCAGTTCCTGAGGTTTCTGGCTCTCTTTGGCACAGTTCTTCAGCTTCCCCTTCTTTTGTTCTAGTGGGCTCTGGATGCTCTTCGTCGATTAGATCTACCTCTTCTCCACTATAGAAACCTTCTTCTCCATAGTTTTGCTTAAACAAGTTTTGAAGGTGAGCTCCTCAGAATACTTTCCCACTACGCATATTTCCTTCTTCCGTGTCGCTGTCGCTGTCCGAGATATTGAACATTAGCCTTTTTAGGTCCGATCAATCTACTATATCTTCAAGATGTGGTTTTCATGCAAGAGCATCTTGGTTCTTAGCTTCAGGAAGTGCAAAAATTTTCCTCTGGGTCCTTTGAAAAAGTATCTCTCGGCTTGGCTATACGATTTCGTTTCGTCAACAACAAACTCAGTGAGATATTTTTCGATGGTACTATCAAACCAGTGATCTGTTGCTCCATATACAACATTGTCGACTCTCTTGACCTTCTGGATCAATGCTAGTGTCCAAACCACAGGAGGTCTAGATCTGATTTCAAACTGTGTGTCATCTAACCTAGCCAACCACTCGTGTAGCTCCTGATGGATTCCTCCAAAGAAGATCTCGTGAAAGTCGGTGAAGATGTATCTTTGTAGCCAATATTCAGTGCTTATTTTAGGGTTCTTATTCTGGTCTTCCACGAAGTCCTTCTCTTGATCCTCTATCCACTTCTGAAACTCTGTCTTCGATGGGAACCACCTTGACATTCACTTAAAAATATTCTTGTCCCGAAAATGAAACCATTTGTTGGCACAGGGGCAGACCCAGGGTTCAACTCTCAAGAGCACACCAACAAGCCCTAGCTACTGGCCCTTTTGGAAACACCTGCGAAGCATATGCAGTCACACTCGAAGTAGCTATGAGGGGGTTGCAGGACAAAGATGTCTACAACCAGGGGAATATCAAGTGGTTCTTATTACAACAACAACGTAACACACATATATCATTCAACTAGCTAGATCTATCCTTCACAACTATAGATCTAATCTAATACAATAATGCAGATAACAATATAACAACATCAGAGTCGAAGCATCAATCACACACACAACAACAGATGTACGTGGTTCACCCTCTCTCTAGGTCTACGTCCACAGAACTGTGCTTACAATATTTTAAGATAAAGCTTACAGTTCTGATCTATGCTCTTGGCTAGTAGATCCTCTCTCTCCGTCTCTCTTTCTCTCTCCCTTCCTGCGCACCCAATTGCAAGACTTGATCTTCGCACCCAGCTGAAGATCTTACAATATCAGAAGGGTCTCTCCCTCTGCACTTCTCTCACCCTTAATACAATATCCTCTCAATGAACAATAATTGACAACAAGGCTCAACCATAGTACCAACCCGACCTAGGTTCTCTCGACCTCTATTTATACATTACAATCCCTCACCGATAGCCTTAGGTCGAAACCTAGGTGTCAAAAACCCTAATTACCAAAACCTTAGGTGTCTACAACCCTAGGTCAAATTGACCCATTCTTTCCAGGCTTTGCCAGCCTGTCTTTCCTTCTCCATCTCACAGTGCTCCACGACATCTAATGCTAGTTTTTTCCACTTCTTGAGTCATCCTCAATCCATCTTCCTTGTTGATTTATCATCCTCAATCTCCTCATCCAATCAACTTTCTTTTCCACACTCCGCTCCATCTTCTCTGTTCTTTTGCTCACTTCGACCTAGTGACAACCACCGTGTCTCCTGCGAAGCTTGTTTTTTACCTTTTCTTCCTCGTTCTTCTCTTCCTTTCATAATCCAGGGCCAACACTCATTCTTCTGTGCCATAGCCAACTTTAATCTTCCTTTCCTAGACAACACTTTTCATTTCCGATTTCACTTAATATAGATATGTTGCTTGAAGTTCTTGCAACTGTTGCAATCAATTTTCCTGAACCTTCTTTTCTTATCTCGCACTTCTGTGAATCGAAAGTAATTTTATGACCTTGGTCACACATTTGACTTACACTTAGAAGATTATGTTTCATATCTTCTACTAGTAGAACATTTTCTGCCTTGGTATTCTTGTTTCCAATTTTGATTGTGCCTTTTCCAATGATTTTAGCTGAATCATCATTTCCAAAGGAGACTGATCCATTTCTTTCCTTTCTTAATGTAAGAAACATGTCTTTATCACTTGCCATGTGTTTTGAACAACCATTATCAACATACCAACCATGTTTCTTCTACTTAGCTTGTAGAGTGAGTGTGCATTCTTCATTGCTATACTGATTCTGCTTTCTTATCCATGTTCTCTTCTGAGGTTCTTGTTTGTTACTGTTGTAGTTCTGTTGTGGTTCTCTAGGAGGGACTACCATTCTACAATTTTTTGCCATGTGTCCAAAGTTGTTGCACTTGTAACATTCCACTTCAGTGCTCAATGATTCAAACCTGTTGTAGCTTCTTCTCTGTGTTTCAATAGGCCTTCTTGGATAACCATTTTGTGTATGACTTTCAAAGTTGTTTATGTTCCTCCTATTAGCTCTGCAATTTAAAACTTTATGTCCAAAATTATTGTATGCATAACATAAACCAAAAAAAACAGTTTGATACCTGGGAGTTGAAGATCTAATGAAATGAGTTACTTTTATGAATCCTTCTTCTTCCCGATGCCTATTTGTTTCTGTCGGTCGTTGATTATGATATCTAAATCTTCTCGGTGGAGGAGTGTCCTTGTAATTTTCCTTGTAGGTCTTCCTATCCTCTTTGATTATTTCTGCATAAATTTTTGGATATGTTTCTTGTTCTGTTGTTTTGGAGCTTGATCCATTTTCTGTCTGATTGTATCCAAGTCTAGGCTTGTCATGATGAGGCTTTTGAATGTTGATAATGTCATCCAAAACTTTTAAGTTGTTCTGCATACTTTTTTTTTGAAGATCCTTTCTCAATGTGACAATATCTGCTTCCAAATTTCCAATGATTATGTCTCTTTCTTCTAGCTGTTCTTTGAGTGCTTCAATTGTTTTATCTTCTTCTATTTGAACCTTCAATTTCATGATCATTTGTTCTATTTCCTGATTGTCTTCTTTCTTGTCTAGTTTTTCTTGTAGCTTCTTGTTTTTCTTCTTTTCTCTTCTTATAACTTCTATGGCACTCAACAATTATTCTCGGTAGTCAACTTATGCCTCTTCATATTCTTCTTCGGTGTCTTTTTTATCAGATTCTTCTATTGCCATGAATATGACTCTTTCTGTCTCACTGTCACTGACTTCATCTTCATCTAATGAGGATATGTCTTCTTTGGTGCATAATATTTTCTTGAAAGCTTTCTTTTTGGTTCTTTTGCATTTATATGTTTGTTTGCTATTTGATTAATCTTCATCATTCCTCTTATGTTTCTTATGGGGGAATTTGTTATCAAAATGACCAATACCATCACAATTAAAACAAATCAATGGAAGCTTACCTTTATATTTGTTGTTGGTTCCCTTGTTCAATCTTCTGACAAAGTTGGCCACTTCTTCTTCACCATCTTCTGAGAAGTCACTGCTACTGCTATGTTCCTTTTTCTTTCTCTTTTTCTTTGACCTTTTGGATGCTTTGAAAACTGTTTCTTTTATATTTGTATTTTCCTATTCAGTTCTCATTTCGTATGATGTGAAGATTCCATGTAGTTCATCCATGCTTATTGAGTCTAGATCTGTTATTTCTTCTAGTGCTAATATATTATGATCAAATCTCATAGGAAGAGATCTTAGTACCTTTTGAACAATTATAGGTTCTTGAATTTCTTCTCCCAGTCCTATGATTACATTCACTATTTCACTGACTCATAATAAGTAAGCTGCAATATTATCATCTTCCTTTATCTTTAGTTTTTCAAATTGACCTCTATAAGTTTGAAGTTTTGTTGCTTTGACTTTTGAATCTCCTTCATAAATATTTTTAAGTTTGTCCCAAATATCTTTAGTGGATTTACAATGTACAACTTTGGTATATACCGATTCACCAAGACCACTCAGAAGTGGATTTGTGTCTTTGGAATTATTTGGACTGAGTTTCATTGCTTTTCCACTTGTTGACGAAACTGCTGGTTCTTTGTATCCATCTACTACTGATTGCCAAATTTCAAATCCTTGTGCCTGTATATATGTTTTCATCCTTCTGCTCCAGAATGCATACTTATGTCCATCAAACTGTGGTATTCCATTTTTATACATGTTGTTTCTCTCCATGATCTACCTTTCAGTGGTTAAACTGATTTCTGAAGGAACCTGCTCTGATACCAATTGTTGGATTACTGAGAGAGGGGGTGAATCAATAATAAAGAAATTTAATCATTTTTAACCATAAAATGCAAGTGTTATATCAATGTAGCATTATCATCCAATAGTTTCAGAGTAACTAAACAATGAACAAATGAACAATCATACACATACACAGTACACCAGTGTTTTTACGTGGAAATCGAAAGCGGAAGAAAACCACATAATGTTTTTTTTTTATATGTCTTGAAGAATTACATTCATTGGAAGCACAAACTTCCTTTGTTTTCTGGCTGCAACTGGAAGGAGGATCCAACCCCCTAGTTTCTTAGGCTACAACCTGAGGGAAGCTCCAACTCCCCAATTCTCTAGCTACAACTAGAAGGAGGCTACAACCCCCTATGTTCTCCGGCTATAACCAGAAGGTGGCTACAACCACTTATCCTTGCCCTGTCCAATCACACTGTTGTAGAAGTAGAATGATGGAACCATTGTCACACTATCACCGTGAGATATACTGTTGTAAACATGTACCAATCAACCCGCACCAAACAACCTGTACCATAAACAAGTGCATCAACCATGTACCAACTTGTACCATCAACGAGTGCATAAACCATGACCAAATATGTACCAATCATGCATCAAATACACATAAACTATGACTCATCAAGATGTACCAACATCATCAACTATAC
>SNQJ01S0078588.1:0-12020 GCA_010110895.2 Picea sitchensis
GTATCTTCCTCTTGGAGGTTTATCCCTCCCTTTACATTTGGAAGTTGTAGCTACCTTTGGAAGTCATTACTTCCCTTGAACAATAACTATTGATTATTTCTCATATATTGTGCATGGTGTATTGGTGTAACTCTTATACTATTTTTCATTGCTCATTGGATATAGTTGAATGGTTTAAGTATAAGTTGAAAAAGGTTTTAAATTGTACTTGATACTAATTCACCCCCCTCTCAGTATCAACAATTACAACATGTATAAATATTTCTACCCCATACTTCACTTAGTGAACACTAAAGGTTAAATTTCATAGAATACAAGTTGAAAAACAAATGCATGTAAGCAATTCTAAGAAGGCATACAACACCTTTTAAGCAATTGCATCATCATATGTAGTTCATCATTTTACTACACACAAGTTCAACTTTCTTTTCAAACTCAAATAAGCTAAACAAAATCTTGCATTGATTAAAGAAAAACTAACTTGAGAGACTTCAAAACCGTCTTTAACAAAAATATTAGTAGCCTTTTAGATATATGTCGTGGACAATAAAAATGACAAATATATGTACAACAACCATCATTATAAATATAAATTCCTATTAATTTGGAACCCTATAGGTATAAATATTTTCATGCACTTTTTTTTTTTTGTAAGCAAGATTTTGTATTACTATAAGAGTCCTTCTCAGAACCAGGTTCCAAAATACATAGACAGAGTTAAAAGGTTGTAATTACTGAACTGCTCCAGGAGGAGAAACCAGTTCAGCCAACCATAGATAACCAAAGGAGTATAAAGCTGTTCGACAATGCTAAGATAACTATAAGCTCACGGAATTAAAGCGGAGGGACAAACCGGTGTAAGATGCAGGACATGCTACTTTCAGTGAGTGCCAAACCCCTTGGATTTCCTCGATGATAGGTGTCCCGCCGGTCCATTGCATATCCATGGCGTTGTAGTTGTCGTCGTCCGGGCACTGGAAATTTTGCTTCCCTTCTTTATTCATTGCCATTGCGGAGCCTTCCATTGTCGTCTCCGTGTTAGCCAGTGCACAAATTACATTTGTACAACTTGAGGTGTCATGGCCCTAGGGTGGCCTTCCATCCTTTCGGAGTCGGAAGTCTCTGCAGCGGAGGTGGATTGCCGACTGCTCAGGGAGATAAGCTAGGAGTCCTGGGAGAATGCTCAGGAGTGCAGTGGAGAGGAGAGGATTGTGAGGCTGGAGGAATGGGAGAGAAATCCCTCCATCTGGCAGACTAGCCCAGGAGTGAAAAGGTGTGACACCTCCACCATAGCCTCAAAACTAATTCTGGAGAATGACATGAAAATGCTCCCTTGTGTAGGAGAATTAGGAGACGCTCCGTGAAATTTGGGATATTTGAAGATGTAGCGAGAATTTGGAATGCTTGACGCTACGAATAGGTTGTGCAGGAGGCCAAAGGGTGTCCACCATGGCCCCATTGTCCCGAGTTGAGACCTTACAGGACCAGGAGAGTAGATTTCTTTAGGAATTACGTGGGTGCCATGGAAACCCCGTGAAGACTATCTGAAAGAAAATGAGAGCATGAGCCGGACTCGGCTTAAGGGATCCTAGAGCAGTGAAATAATAAAAATTACCGGATACCATGAAAAGCAGAGCCAGCAGGAAGAGACCACATCCGAGCCAATGCCAAGAATTAAGCACGCATGATGTTAATACAAAAGAGTGTTGATCGAGGGAAGATTCAATACTTGGCATCCAGGAGTATTAAAGCATTAAAACCCGGGTGTGGCTGTGTAGGAGCAGGCACAGCTCCCGTGCCCGGCTGTGCATCCCCACCTCTCCATCCCTCTACTTGGTGTCCCACGATGGCACCCCATCCGAGGGCAAATCCTATGGTGCCTTACGAAGATACCTTGTTGGAGAATAGGATGCTCTGGATCATGTGCAGAGATGCAGAAGAGATCCAGTCCTGTCCATGTAGTTCCAATGTTGGCTATTTCGTCTGCGACCTGGTTTGCCTTCCTTAGGACATGGGAAGGGATGAAAGCCTGTGTTGGTGATATTGAACTTGAGAGTAGAGAGATACCATAGGAGAGCCTCCAACTTGGTGTGACTTTGTCCAAGTTTTCTCCTTTTAGAATTCTTTGTAAAATCTTTTGAGATGACACATGAATACGCTTCTACCAAATTTATTTATATCCAGGCTCCTTTGCCTAGGTCTGATTCTCGAATTAAGCCCCCAAAATGCTGCGTTATTAGTAATTATTACTTGAGAGAGCACCTTGATTGAGAATGCTTGACCAAGATAGAATCCCGCGATGGCAACTCCATACCACACCATTCTGGAATTTACCTTTGGAAGCTCTCCATCAGGTGGAGTTTTAAGAAGGAGGGACCAGACCGAAGAACTCTCACTTTACCCGGAAGAAGGAAGCGAGAAAAAGGGAGAGGTTACTTAATCTGGAGGATGATGCGGATTCCGTAGAAGAAGAATGAAGTCCCGATGTTGCAAGAACTATGGATTCCCGAGGATGTGAATCGACTTCGCCAACAAAGATTGCGAGGGGTTCGCGAAAGCTCTGAGAAGATTCAACCCCGGTTCCAGCTCTTTCGGACATAAAAGGATGAAACACAGGAGGAGCTGCCATATCTGATGTTGAGGAGAATTTGGAAGGCTTGGTGATCTCTCATTACTGCGATGGTGGCGATGCTTTCTGCTTTTGTAATCCTTTAATGCGCATCTTGATCCCAAAGGCTGTGCTCATTAGCAAGAGCACGAAGTTGAAGTGGAATTTATAGTCTCTTTCTAGCCCTCACATAGAAAGCGGAATCGGAGGAGTCCAATGAAGCCTCTCTTGGAAGAGTATCATAAATGAGATCTTCCCGGAGTAGAATCTGAGCAGGAAGAAAGAAGTGATTTTAGCCAATGCGAAGATTCCCGGATCTTGCTTGAGTGCATTGGCGGGGGGTTGACTATTCAGAGAGTAAGCTAAATCTGAGAATTACCTTTAAGAATTTGATAGCCCCCATCACGAGGATATCCCTCTCCTTCCGGTCCCAGGAATTCTCCTTTTGGACCTCCTCTGCCAAGAGCTCGGTGCTTCACCGTCGTCAATTTAAAGCGTTCTTTGTCCGAGGTGCAATTAAGCACTTGTCCCGGGGAGTAGGCACATAATGTAAACCCTCTTATGGAGACTATGATGATAATAGCATTTGAGAATGTGCCTCCGCCCAATTCGTGTTAGCTAAAAATGGAGCCGTATTCTTTTGAGAGTCACCGCGAAGAGAGCGTTTCTCCATTCGCGTACTTCCCGAAGCGTTTTGCGGTGATCACCTTTGTTATTTCTTCTAGCTATCCCGAATTAAAGAGCGAGTTGCTCCCATCCATCTTATAAGGAGTTTTCTGCGCTGCATGGGGTGTGTACTTTTTCCTCCAGACTTATTTATAGGTCACGAGGTTTGCTTAGACCATATGCGGTTACTGCGGTGGGGACTTTTGTTCATGGTAGAGAGTCCGCGTAGTAGTCCAGTCCATACAGAGCTTTGGGCTTGCCAGGAGTTTGTCCATGACTAGGCGATTTCTGCAGGGAGTTGAAGCCGTGCGGAGAAAGTTCCTACAGCAGATTCCGGATGAAAGAGGACACTTCTGAACATACATGTGAAGAGGTAAAATAGAGTAAGGCACGGAGGGACAAGGGAGGACAAGACGGTAGGCTGATTTAAGAACTCTGAGGGTCAGGAGAGTCGCTTAGCAAGGAGAGGAGATGCTCGAAAGGATTCACGGAGAGGATTGTCTATTAGGAATGCCAGTGTGTATTTGAATGGAAGGAAGCTTCTCACAGAGCAGGATATGGTTATGTGAAACGTTGATGGGAGGGAGGGTGAAAAAGAATTTAGGATTTTCCACTGGCCACTCCAGTCCTAAAGCCTCATAGCAAGATGCCCAGGAATATCAAGGATGGCATTAGCCTCCTGAGCAGAGTAGAAGCCACCGCCGTGATCTCCACAAATTGGCCTATCAGAAATGGAGGATGAATACAGTGCAAGGAGTAGACCCTTTGAGGCTGATTTACCCCGTACATGCGGCTTTGATGGGCGATCAAGGCCCTCGTATAATAGTATTAAAGAAGAAGAAAGGGAGAGGAATTTAAGCATACTTGCTGATACCTCTTGAGGTGAGAAAGGTCGCGGGGAGGGAATGTCGTTGACTAAAATGGAGAAGAAAGTTGAGGAAGTTAAGTTCATGATCGAGGTGACCCAACTTTTTGATCAAGCCAAAGCTAAAAAGCGCTGGCTCGCATATGGATTCAAATTGACATCAAAGAAGCTTTAGAGATATCGATTTTTAGCATACAGAGTTTTAGTTTCTGGAGAGAAGTGGATCACTTCATGCCAGAAGAAGGGATGGCCGGCATCCATTATTTACGCCTTCAACATAGCCCGATTGTTCCGGATAGATGATAGTTGGTAGGATGGGTTTGAGTCTTTCTGAGCTATAGTCTTTTATTAAAGTTTATAGATTATGTTAGCTATTGGCGGTACCGCCACGAAGTCTGCATCCCTCAAAATTATAGCGCCGGGGAAAGTTAAGGTTTGAGCTTTTAGGATGCATCCCGGAAGCTGGGCATCCCTCCGGATGCTGCCCGGACCTACATACCTAATCGTGTCGGCAATGGAAGAAATCAGCGGTGAAACCATCCGGTCCGAGGGCCTTTGCCTTTAAGATATCTTAGTCACAGCAGTCCAACTTCCTCTGGAGATGGAAGTAAAGAAGGGCCGGGATACATTCACCGAATGAAGAGTTGGCGCATCTTTGGGTTATTTTGGCGATGGCGTCCACAGTGGATAAGGTTGGTGAGGAGAATTAAGTAATAATCCACGGAAACGCTTCCGTAGCGTCATGTGAGTGCAGTTCGCCATTGAGTCGAGAGATCAATTTTACAGTGGAGATTCTATTGGTCAATGCATAGCTGAGCTACATTTGTCGTGGAAGAATTTAGTGTTCTACGGTCTCCTTCGCGAAGGCCGTGGATCTTGGCGATTTACCGCCCGAAGGAGGATCTCTCTTCTTGCTTCTTTAAAGGCGCTAATTGTTAGCGTGATGACTTGCTCTGTTCCTTTCATAGATCCGAAGATAAAACCCACGAGAGTTGGATCACATCGCAGATTTCTTTCATGCTATTGAAACTCAAATGCTTTTGGCGCAAAGAAGATGTCAGAAGGTGTTAACTTATTCGATTTAGAGTTGTTTCAAATTTTTGATGCGTTGGTAAATCGAACATTTTGATCCACAGGTTATCACCGGCCTCCACTCACCACTTTGAATGTTATTGCGGGAATTGAATTGGTCAGAAGCCAAAATTGCTTTCGAATGAAGGAGCTTCTTTCTGACTGGCATTTGGAAGGTCTATCGGTTTGGATGGGCGATTAATTAGATCCGGATATCCAAGATAAGAGGTTTCCATGCCTGTGCCTTCCATCATGAGGGAGTCCAAGATGAGGAATCGGTCAAGCTTGCAGGCTATCTGATGAATGCCTGTTCTCCGATTAGTCCAAGTATACATGCCATTTTTTGGTGTCCAGGTCAATGAGACCATGGAGATCTATAAAGTTGTTGAAGTTGCTAGCTTCTTGGTCCAGTCTTCTTGATCCCCTCTTTTCTCTTCCAGACTGCGAATAATATTATAATCCCCTCCTATGATCCATTTATTGTGTTGATGTAGGGCTGCCAAGAAATCCATGTTCCGGAGGAAGGCTTCTTTTTCCCCTGTTGTGGTTGGACCATAGACATTAGTTAAATGTCCCGGTTTATCAGAACCGATGATTCTTTGGTCTGTAGTGATGGACCCTCGTGTATCTATGAAGTTCTCCTGAAATAGAGTAGATCGATCCCGGTAAAGCTAGACCGCTGCCCAGGTACCTATAGCGTCTATGCATAATAGCCCCGCCTTACTTCTTGATAGAGTAATTTATCCATGTCTTAGCATTTTGTTTCATAGAAGGACTAATAGTCTTTACACCCATGAAGTCATATCAATAACCTGGTTGTACTTCTTCGCCCATTGAGAACCTCTAATGTTCCAAGAAGATGATCTTCATGATAGCGAGGTTAGGAGGAGAGCTATGCGAGATAAGAGTGAATTTGACCCGAATTAACCGTAGAAGTGTAATTTCTGTACTCAGAGCTTATTGGTGGATTTTAGGTCCCTCGCCTTTCTACCGTCTTTACAGGTTTTGCCTTTGCCTTTGGATTGACTTCTTTAGATTCCTAGACCTTGATTAGCTCTGGCGTGGATCCAGTGAGGAATTAGAGATAGACCTTGTGCACCTTTGCAGTTGATCCACACAGAATTGTAAGAGTTTCTGCTTTGTCCTCATGTTCAAGGTGTTCGAGTCTACTCCTTCGATCGGCTCTTCTAGGTCCATTTTCACGTTTCTTCATGCTCGCAATCTGAGGATTATGGGTTTTCACAGTGGCGCTTTAATTAGGAATCCTTAACCTCTTTTACGGAGGATGTTGGTCATCCAGGTGATGCTTGGAGAGGAATCGCGATCTGATGTCAGAGCAAAGTCCATTTAGTGGGGTTCTCTGCCGGATTTTTAGGTTGGTCTTGCAGGGTAATGAAGCGATTACTTGTGGAGGGGTCCTTTGCTTACGGTAGTTGTCTTCTAGCTCACAATTAGCCTTTTTCACAATGGTTTTAAATTTGAAATACCGTCCTTGTCATATTAGCAGATGCAGGTTTCCTTCTTTTAGTCTTTGAGTTAAGGGGCATTCTCGAATAGATGTCCATGCTCATGACATAAATTGAAACTTTTGAACGGAATGTGCTCATAGTCAATAGTTTAGGTCGATCTTAGTCGCTGATATTCAGATGATGGACCGGGAAGTGCTGGATTATGTTGAGGATAGGCGCTTGGTCTCGTGCATAGGAGTGTATCACCTGCATACGTGAAGCCTCAGACGATTTGACATATATACAATAGTGTGCCTATACCAGCTAGAACCTCCTCCAAGCGAACTCTTGTAAAATTGAGTATGTCGGTAAAAAGTACGGCGTGAAACGAAGTCTTCTTTTCGGTGGAAGACTTCTCGAATTAAAAGCGGAAAGAGACTTTCTTGAGTTGAAAAATAAGGCCCTCATCGAAGACTTCGGTTCGCGGAGATCTTCAGTTGAAAGATTACTGTGAAGAAGCCTTTGGATCAGATTATTCGTGATGACCCTTTGGTTTCCACCGATCTTTGGATCCGGTAGTTCGAGATCTCGTTAGGGCCATAGCCTAAAAATTTACTAGAAGTAGTCTCTCATAAATTGTTTTGCTCTTCAATGCGTGGTGAACTAATCACATATTTTGGGGGCTTGTGGAGCTTGTGGGACACACTTACCAGGTTTCCATGGAAGGCGTGGAGGTGAGAACGCCTTTTCATCGTCGATCTCCATTGTGGAAGTCCTTGGAATCCGCCTTCTTCCCGCAGTCGAGTGTATGCTGGCGGCGGCTCAAGGCGGCCTTTTGGTTCTTTTCCAGCGTCATTAACACGGTACGTAGCCCGGCTATTAGAGCAGCTCGTCGTCCTCCTCCGGGTGGGGGATGCCCCGATGGGGCCATTGCTGAGCTCCCTCACCGCAAGGGTCTGCAGAAACCCTAGTTCGCCGTCTTTTAACACCGGCTGTAGCCCGACTGTAAGAGCCGCTCGTCGTCCCTCCTCCGCTGGGTGGAGGATGCCCCGATGGGGCCATTGCTGAACTCCCTCACCGCAAGGATCTGCAGAAACCCTAGTTCGCCGTCTTCACATGTATTGCAACTTGCCGTTGTTATAACTATTCTATTTTCATGCACTTTTCTCCCATGCCTCTTACCAAGAATTTTTTAAATGAAGATGCTTTATGTGGACATCAAGAATGAGTTGTGGCTCAAGCTACACTTTGGTTTTCTTCACCTAATTTAGGTGACTTAGAAGCAAACAAAGCAAGAAAATAATGCAACATAAGAATATTGTCAAATACTATAAACGTTTTGGATATGTCTAAAACACCACTCAAAGAAAGGAAGCTCTTTAAAAAAAAAAATTAAAAAAGAAATTGCAATAAGATAGTCAACAAACTGTTGTAGCAATGATTCCCCACTTATTTCCATATTTTGAAGGATAAATTTTGAAATTAGTTTTCCAAGGAATTGATTTCATACCAAGACTGAAGAAAGTTTCATCTAATACCAAGTCAACAATGGCTCCTTAAACAAAAATGACTATAACATGATCCGGAATGTTGGGAATAATACTGCTCTTATGTTTTTGCAATAGAGGAAGTTCCAAGAAGTGTCTCATTTCTTGAAGAGATTTGTGACTTAGCAGTTTCTAAATCAATCCTCCCTAAAAATACATATATACATAACTCAAAAGATTATATGAACCATTAACCATCTGATAATTTCTCACTTAAAACTATTCAATGCTCTGGCCAATGGAAAAGGGTTGCTTGTATGAGAAGAAATGTCATAATAATAAGTCATTTTCAAGGGAGAGACAATAAAAATACAACTTAGGTCAACAAAGAGAAACCTTATGGAGATAGACTCAAACTCTTCTTTTAATGTATACAAATTTTCCATTTTTTTTTTTGCTAGGAATGTTTAGGCAAAAGTAATGGGACAAGCACATAAGGCCCATCCCATGGAAACTATCATAACCAATCACTCAGGATGAAATAATGAATATGAGGTAAATGAGGGTGTAATATTTAACAAGTAGAATGAAACTAAATAATCAAAGGAGTCTAGAATAAATTTTGGCAAACAAGTATCTTGACCATAGTACACCAAGTGAAAATGCCTCACTATAATTTGAAACCATGACAAGAATATAGTTGGAATACAAAATAGAAGATGGCCATTTACACAATAAGATAAATACAATAATAATAAACCATAGAGTACATTTAAATAATCTACATAACATATATCCCAAGACTGATATTAGGATAATATAATTGCAGAGTAAACCCAACAAAATTGATGAATATGAAGGATCCTTTACATCTTTTGAACAACTATACTCCTCCAAGGAGAGGTACCATAACTCAAGAGTGTCCATCCCAAGCTTGTCATACTAAATTATTCACATACTACCAAACCAAATCCATGGTGACCATCCATTCTACAATGCAGGAAAACTGATTTTAAATCTAATGTAGGGGCTTCACAATGAATCTCTTTTGTTTCCATTTCTAAAGAAATATCTCATAACCTTATTATACCATATACATAACATGTCATGAATTATCTTGTGTCATTTCCATCTCTCATGTAATTTAATGAGTTTCTAGTTTCCATCTTTTGATTTGGTAGAAGATAAGAAATATCCCATATACATACATTGAGGGAACAAAATTCATAACCACTGGTAATATTTGATCAAATATGCACATCACATACATAATTGTTGTGATATCCATATATAACATCATTTTTTTGGGAAGATAAATAGCTATAACCAATATGTGATTCTAAAACAACAATCCCATATAGCCCCTCGTTCTGTAACTTGCTCTGATACCATATGTCACACACCCATAATTTATGAAGTCAAAATCTTCATTATAATGAAATAATTGATATCGGTTTCCATTGTCTGTATGAAATTGAATGTTGACATGGAATTAAATCACAATGCTAAGTTGTAAAACACTTTTTTATATGGAAAAAGAGAATTAACACAAGGAATAACAACAAACATAAGCCATTTTTCACATAGTATAACAAAAGTTTAGTATTTAACTTGCAAATTGATTGAAAACCTATGTGATTGTAACAAAGTTTTAAGACACGGGTTTAGTTTCCCATACACCATTATTATTTATCATTTAATAGGCGACTATAAATTTAGGTGATTAGGAAGACACAAAGGAAATTCACTAATCCATAATTGATGGAAATATGAACTATCATAATGACCTAGTCTTCCCGGACCATATCCACTAAGACTAATATCAAAAGAGTCCAGAATATCCATTTAGCTTAGCCTCAAATCAAGTATTAGTTAATTCCCAGGGAGAACCAATCTGAAATATTTTGAAACAAAAAAATCAAAAAACATTACCTTCTTCCCATACAACAGCAAAAATAAAGGATGATATGAGGAGGAACCATCCTAGTTCTCCCCCAAGTATGTTCATGCCACTTGAAAAAGAATAAACATTTTGAATGCCACAATATATTAAGACTCATCTGTGAAGGAATTGATGGAAATGGTAGGTATGATGGATGATCTAACCAATAGCATGTTATACGTTAAAAAAAACAAGTTCAAGCTATGTCTGGGGCTTGAAACAATAAAGATCCTCAACTCACTGCCTTGGACAAAAAAGAAAACTCATAGGTCCTCAATGAGATTCACATTTTAAGGATGATATGGAAGAACAAAAAATAATGGTTGAATACATTCTACATAACATGGGTGTGATGCACCTCAGAGGATTCAACAACATGAATGTTGGTTTGAAAAATTCATGAGTCAAAATTTCATGGCCCCATAAATTCAACAAATAGAATGGTCATGGAGATAATAATGTTGGTTCTGTAGTCCTTTTCTATTACATTTTATTTAAAGTATATTAAATATGACTAGAATAAAACAATGTATAAATTTATAAGGAAATCTATTTTTGGGTCTTGTGGGAATATACACACTTTGTATAGTAGAAGTTTGAATAGGAGTATTTTATCTTTTGAAAATAGTCCTCTCATTGAAAATATGGCCTAGCATATAGATTATATGATATTTTTGAGTATATTGTCATTGATTTATGGGTGAATATATGGTTGAGAAGATTTCCATTGATGTGAAGTTCCAGAAAATGAATACAATTCTTATAATCCTGCAAGACACTTATAATATAACTTGGTGGTTCAGGTAACTCAATTTACTTGGTAAAGAAGATTAAATTAGGACATAATACTGCTTGATTACTTCTTGAAATACTTAGAAAGATGCCTCTGGATCATAGAAACTAGAGTAAGTTGGAAGATACAACCATTGAGATAACTAACAAAGTGGAATTTTCTCACATTGTGGAAAGAACCACTGAATACATTAAAGATGAAAGTGAACTGTATCCCCGACTAGTAATGGAGATAATGGACTGGATGAATTCTATGTGTTATTTGGGAAAATGATGAAGTGTTTTACTTGCAGGAGATCATGTGTAGATCCTTGTTGTGAATATGAACCAAATCAAGACTGTAGAAAGAAGAAGTAAACCATGACTGTGCTTCAAAAACTGATCTGACCAAAATTGGCACCTGTAAAATCCTTTCTACAACATAAGTGAGTGGATGGTTGATATTTTATCTGGAGAAACCTTCCAATATTGACCACCCCCATCATGTCAGAGATCATTTGTTGAGAAGCTTTGTAATTCATGATTACACGATGCCAAGAAATGTTAGGATGACATAAAAGAATCCACCCAGGAGATGACACATTGAAGCAATATTTTGTACCAGTCCAAGTATCTAGTGGGTGAAGAGAGATCCAACCACCCATTCACAATAGATATCAAAGGTCCTCATGAAATGCAGATGATTACTTAGAGATAAGATTAATAATCTACAATCTACATAGATCGACGATAGAAATAGTAGAGAATCTTTGATTACCGATCAATATTAATTGTGCATGGTCAACAAGCACAATAGATAAAAATGTTAGACCCCCTGTAATTTGGCATTGTGTGCCATAGAAGAGGGAGTGTGTCACAATCTTATTATTGTTTCCTCCGTTCGTATTGGGATTCCAATAAGGTGTCTACCCCCCACAATAAGGCCTATGGGAACACACATTCGGTTCTATTCATGTTGGACTAAACAATTTAACAAAGAAAAATAATCCCCAGGGGCTTATACACCATGTGAATCATATCAATGGTATATTTTCCATCGGTTTTCTTAGAGAATCAATGGGTCCACTTTGAACATTAATGATGCACACATATTTTTCCATTAAAATACACACACACACATGCACACACACACACACACACA
>SNQJ01S0078588.1:12070-33670 GCA_010110895.2 Picea sitchensis
CACACACACACACACACACACACACACACACACACACACACACACACACACACACACACACAGACACATATGTATTTATGTATGTATGCATGCATGTATGTATGTATGTATGTATGTATGTATGTATTATGTCAATGAGAATAATATGAGATGTTGGAGAAGAGGATGAGACTCTGAGATAACATATTCAGAAGAACAAAGATTTGAGAAGAGTGTTTTGTGATGGTATAATAAGCAATATGATTCTTTGGGCATTCTAAAGGTCCAAAGAATTTTTCTGGATATTGTAATGGTTGGGATATGATCTTGTCAGGGATGTTATTTGGTGTTTTTAAGGTGTCCTTGAGATTGTTTTGCAGAGGAGTAGTTTTGTTGTTCTTAATGGGTCTGAAGGTTGGCTTGGACATAAATTGAATTTGTAGAGAGTATATCTTGTTCTAGGATCTAACAATTGAATTGAGAAACCTTACCTTGAATAGGATTGAGAGCATGAAGATTTGAATGACACATGTAGAGAAGTAGTAGTTAAGAAACAGAGAACCTGAATATCATATGAAAGAAATATTGAGGACTTGATTGCAGTCATAAGGTAGACCAATATATTGAATATTGTAAGAAGAAATAATCATTGTGTGCTAATTATAGATTGCAAAAGAGACTTCAAATTGAAAATGTGAAGGTGTATAGAATATGAAAGTTGAAGAATATAATTTGTTTTAGAGTAGCAGGGTGGTGCTAGGGAGAGGTTTGATGTCCTCTAAGAAGGTTGGTTCCTAAATTCATTGAGTTGGTTCTCAAGAGTATTGATGTATTGATATACATGCAAGTTGGTTCCTAAAGTCATTGAGTTTGTGCTCAAGAGGATTGGTGTCCTCATCTACATGCAAGTTGGTTCCTGAAGTCATTGAGTTGGTGCTCAAGAGGATTGGTGTCCTCATCTACATGCAGGTTGGTGCCTAAAGTTATTGAGTTGGTACTCAAGAGGATTGGTGTCCTCATATGCATGCATGTTTGTGCATGAAGTCATTGATTTGGTGCTTAAGAGGATTGGTGTCCTCATATACTTGTAGGTTGGTGCCTACAATGTATTGGTGGCCTCAAAAATAGTTGTTTATAAGTCAATTGATGTTTATTTGTGAAATATTTTTTCGGTTTTCTCCCAATTTGGGTTTCCACTTCAAATATTTGTGTATTATGAAATTTGTGTTAATTAATGTTATGATATATGTTCAGTTTACTTATGATATGACTATCTGAAATTAATATATAAAAGTGTTCAAAGAAGTATTTAGAGGGAAAATAAATTAACCTGTCTTGTATTGATTAGCCCCCCTTCTCAATACTATTAAATATTTCAACAATTTATATCAGAGTAGGTTCCTTTAGTAACAATCTAACCAATGGAGGAAGATTCTAGCAGGTCACATGGATAAAAATGATAAATTAACCTTAATCAAATCTCCATACTTGGATGGAACGTATTATTCTTTCTGGAGCATCAGAATGAGAGTGTATTTACAGTCAATAGAGTTTGATGTCTGGGAATGATTCAATAATGGTTATGAAACTCGAACAAATCCACTTTCTGATATAGGTGCAAATAATATTAGTGACAACGATTCAAAATCCATGAATGAAATTCTAGAAGGACTATAAAAATCAAAATTCACCAAAGTAATGCACTGCAAATGATAAAATGATATGTGGGATAATCTACAAAACACTTATGAAGGAGATCAAAAGGTCAAGAAAGAAACAATACAAACTCATAGGAGTCAATTTGAAATCCTGAAGATGGATGAAGAATAAAACATTGTTGTATATATTCTATGTGTAGATGGAATTGTAAACATCATCAGAGGTTTGGGGGAAACAATTGATGAAAAAATCATTGTGAAAAAACTACTCAGGTCACTTCCTATGAGATTCAATCCTAAGATATTAGCTCTTAAATATAGAAAATATTTATACAGATTAACAATGGATGAATAGAATGTAATTCTTACATATTATGAGATGAAAATAGGACAATAAAACACATATAAAAGAGAAGAAACATTCAAATCCTCAAATAAAAAAAACAAAATAAAAGCAAGATCAAGTGACAACTCGAATGATGATTCTAATGCATAGGAAACCAACTTTGTAAGAAGGCTCCAAAGAGGAATTGGAAAATATAAAGGTATGCTTCCTTTCAAATGTTTTAATTGTGGTGAAGTAGGATACTTTTATGCTAAATGTCCTCATAAAAAAATTAAGAACAATAAATATAAAGATGATTCTAAATATAAAGATGATTCTAGCTCAAATGAAAAAAGGAAGGGTAAAACTCAAAGGAACAAATACAAAAAATACAAAAAATAATCTCTATTCCAAAGAAAAAAACTACTCATCTTCTGAAAGTGATGAATATATTGAAGAAGATGTTATGTTCATGGTTCTAGAAATAGATTCCAATGAAGATGAAAATAATAACAACTCCCTAGAAATTGGAGACACTGATGATGTGGATGTTCATCTTGAAGGAGAGTTACTCTATGTTATAGATGAAATATAAAGGATTAGAAAAAAGAATAGACAGTTGAAGGAATAATTTTCACACAAATATTATCTAGCATCTCAAATGGATGAGCAGAAGAAAATTGAAGAGGAAATAAAAAGTCAACTACAAAACAAAGAAGAATATTGCGAAAAAAAATGAAAATGAAAATGCTTCCCAAAGAAAGGAAATTGATATAATTGCAACTATGATGAACACCAGTATAAAATTTAAAATAAGTTCCATGATGTTAGAAAATATTCTCAATAACCAAATATCATCTTTTGACAAAACTGGACTAGGTTATAATCCCAACACCACATTGCGGAAAAAAAAGGAAGAACATAAGAGCTATGCTGCGTCCCTAAACAATCCAAACAAACATAATTAGAACACCAATGAATAAAAAAATGAACAACATGAGTGTGTTTTCCTTCATAGGAAGAATAAATTTATAAAAGTGATGACCCCAAGAAGACCTGTTGTGAACAAGTATGGATATCTCTTTCTTGGTAAGTATTTTTCA
The DNA here is from genome assembly GCA_010110895.2 of Picea sitchensis. Classification (NCBI taxonomy): domain Eukaryota; kingdom Viridiplantae; phylum Streptophyta; class Pinopsida; order Pinales; family Pinaceae; genus Picea; species Picea sitchensis. Next base: position 15,136 of record SNQJ01S0078588.1, read on the forward strand.
TGCGACAATTTGGACACAAGGAAATAGACTGCAGAGCATATCCAAAGCATGATCCAAGAATAAATGGAGGAATGTACAATGATTGAAGAAATAATTATGTGAACAAAAAATTCAAACATCCCGTTGAAAACAACAACAAAAATTCAGTTTCTACAATGCTTAACTACGATCTTGAATTTTATAAATGCAACAATTTGGGCCATAAATCTCATGGATTGGAAAAGTTGGATACATTCCCCTATTGACAAACATAGTGGTGCCAACAATACCATGAAATTTTAGAGGAAGAGATAAGAGAAGGGTTCTTGGGAAGAATGTGATTTAGAAATGCATGCTCAAGATAGAAAGATATTGGTACATAGACAATGGATGCTCAACACATATGATTGGTGATACCAAAAATTCCTTAAGATAAAGAAAGAGAAGGGAAGAAGTGTTTCATTTGGGGATAATAAATCTTCCAAGATAATTGGAAAAGGTAAAGTCAACCTTGGAAGTTAGAATTCGACAACATATAATGATTTTCTAGTTGAAGATATGAATCATGTACTTATAAGTGTTATATTACTATGTGACCATGGACACACACTCCTTTTCAACTCTGGAGAACGCAAAATAAGTAAAGAAGAAACTGGAAAATCGTAGCAACAAAAATCAGAACTCCAAATAATGTATACATTCTAAATAAAATTGGAAGAAAAGTTTGTTGTATGGAAAGATAGATGAAAGTTGGTTATGGAATAAGAGAATGGGAGATTTAAGCTTTGAAAACTTGGTCAAGGTCAGTAACAACTAGGAAGTAAGAGGCATGCCAAAAATCATCAATCCTTCAAATCCTATTTGTAAACATTGTCAACATGGAAATAAAACAAAAGCAAGATTCAGAACCAAGGAACATTCAACATCAAGACCATTAGAAATCATCCAAACTGATCTTCGTGGGCCAACCAAATATTAAATTATGCAAGGTGAGTGTTATTCCATGATGCTCATTGATGATTACAAAATAATGACGTGGGTATCCTTTCTCAAGCATAAATTAGAAGCCTTTAGGAATCTTAAAGAATTCAAATCATTGGTCGAAAATGAAACGAACTTGAAAATTAAATTCCTAAGATTAGATAATGGAGGCGAATTCACCTCAGACGTGTTTAATGAATTATGTGAAGATCATGGAATAACAAGACACTTCTCATATGCAATAAATCCATAACAAAATGGAGTAGCTGAAAGGAAAAAAAGGACTATACAATAAATGGCTAGAACCATGCTAAATCAAGATAAGTTGTTAGATATGTTTTGGAGGGATGCAGTCTACACAATTGTATACATTTTGAACATAGCACAACTTCAACCCAATAGTGACAAAACTTGATATGAATTATGGAAAGGCAGGTCAACAAATGTCAAACACCTTAAGGTTTTTGGAAGGAAATGCTACATAAAGAGAGATGATGACAACCTTGGCAATTTTGAATCCATATCAGATGAAGGTATTTTCCTTGGTTACTCCTCTCAAATAAAATATTATAGATGTCTCAATATGAGACTAGACAAAATTGTTGAAAGTGAAAATGTAAGAGTGGATGATGAAAATCTTGGAAGGATTAAGATGAAAACAAATGACCAGTCAACAAAAACAAGTTGTTTTGAAGAAGAGGAAGACAATTAGAAGGATAATATAGAATAAGAGGAATAAAATGAAAATGATAACACATAAGAAGAGGAAGAGGAACATCCTAGACAAGACACAAAGACTAGATCAAGGTATGCTCAAAACAAGCACCCGAAAGAAATAATTATTGGTAATAACAACGAAGGTGTCTAAACAAGAATACAATTGACAAGATCACTAGAACAAATTCATTTGTATTTTTTGTCTAAAATAGAATCCAGGAACTTAGAGGAAGCTATCAGAGATAAGAACTGGGTAAAAGCTATGAATGAAGAATTTGATCAGATTGAGAAAAACCAAACTTGGGAACTAGTTCCTAGACCAAAAGACAAGAATGGCATAGGCACTAAGTGGGTATTTAGGAATAAACTGAATGAGGATGGTAAGTAGTGAGAAATAAGGAAAGGGTAGTATGTAAAGGCTATGCTCAAGTCGAAGTTGTAGATTTTGATGAAAATTTTTCTCTAGTGGATAGACTAGAAGCCATCAGAATATTCCTCAAATTTGCAAGCTATAAGAGTATAAAATTCTATCAGTTGGACATTAAATATGCATTTCTTAATGGAAATCTAAAGGAGGAACTTTTCATTGAGCAGCCTGATATTTTGGCTGTCAGAAAATAAAGATTACGTGTGAAAACTGAAGAAGGCTCTCTAGGTCCAAAGCAAGCACCTAGAGCTTGGTACTCAAGGCTTGATAAGTACCTATAGTAGAAAGGTTTCAAGAGAGGAACAAAATAAAGTAGCATTTATGTCAAAGATTAATATAGAAATATGATTGTCATTATAGTCTATGTAGATGGTATTATTTTTGGAAGAAACTTTGATGATCTAAATTAAAGGTTTTCAAAGGAAATGCAGAAATAATTTTAAATGTCCATGCTAGGAGGGTCGTCCTTATTCTTAGGTATGCAAATTTATGAGTCAAATAAAGGTATATTTATTTCTGAGACAAAATATATCAAGGAGGTGTTAAATAAGTTCAAGATGGAAGACTACAAACCTGTTAATACCTGAATGATTACAGGCTGCAAGTTGAGTAAGGATGATGAATCACTAGAGGCATATCACACCATGTATAGATCAATGATTGGTAGAATTTTATATGTGCATTCATCAAGGCCCGATGTCATGAAATATGTTGGTTTGGTTGCAATATTTTAATTTGCACCAAAAGAATCACATGTGGTGGCAGTCAAAATAATTCTTAGATACCTGGAAAGAACAATGGATTTTGGACTATGGTATCCAAAAAGAGAGGACATTACCCTAACTACATACACTGATGCATATTGGGAAGGAAGTGTTGATAATAGGAATAACACAAGCATAGGAGAATTCTTCTTGTGCAACTATCTATTATCTTGGTTAAGTAAGAAACAATCTTCAATCTCCTTATCCACTGCATAAGAAGAGTACATTGCAACAACAACCCGTTGCACACAAATCCTTTGGATAAATCAAACACTACAAGAAATTAAGGTAGAATACAAGAAGACAATTTATATACTATATGAAAGTTACACCAATGCTATAAGAATTTCCAAGAATCTAGTGATGCACTCAAAGAAAAAACATATCCCAATAAAATATCATTTTTTGAGGGAACAAGTAAATGATAATATTGTCAAGTTGGAGTATGTTCCTACCAAGGAAAAAATTGTATATATGTTTACCAAGCCCCTTCCTACATATGATTTTGAGTACCTAAAATAGATATTATGGGTTCAACAAATCCCTAAGTGAATGCACCCTTTTTCCTTGATGTCAGAGGGGGAGAGAAAGAATAAAAACCAGAGGAATATACTGTCATGCGGAGAAAAATGAATAAAACAAAGAAAATCTCTCAGTAACACACTGATAAGGGGAGCAACTGAACAGTAGAAATGCCATCATTGAAAAAGGGGGAGATTGTTGAGTATATTTCCATTGATGTTAGGGTACATATATGGTTGAGAATATTGTCATTGACGTCAAGTGGCAGGAAATAAATACAATTCAAATAATCCCAAAAGACACTTATAATTTTATCTGGTGGTTCAGGTAACTCATAATTACTTGGTAAAGAAGATTACATTAGAACATAAATACTTCTCGAAATATTTAGAAGGATGTCTCTATATCATAGAAACTACAGGAATTTGGAAGATACAACTATTGAGATAGATAACAAAGTGGAAGTTGCTGACATTGTGGGAATAACTGTTGAAGACCTTAAAGATGAAAGTGAACCATGTCACTAAATGGTAACAAAGACAATTGACCGAATGAAATATATGTGTTAATTGGGAAAATGACAAAGTGTTTTAATTGTAGGATATCATGTGTTGATCCTTGTTGTGAATATGAACTAGATCGAGACCACATAAATAAGAAGTAAACCATAATTGTGTTTCAGAAAATGATTCGATCGAAATTTGCGCCTGTAAAATCATTTCTATAGTATAAGTGAGTGGACAATTGATATTTTCTGTGGAGAAACCTTCCAAGATCAACAACCCCTATCATCTCAAAGATTATATGTTGAGAAGATTTGTAATTTATGATTAATCAATGCCAATAAATTTTAGGATGACATATGGGAATCCACTAAGGAGAAAACACGTTGAAGCAAGATTTCGTAACAGTCCAGGTATCTGGTGGGTGAAGAGAGATCCAAATGACTTTTCACAAAGGAGATCAACGGTCCTAATGAATTGGGAATGCTTAATTAGCGAGAAGCTTATCGATCTATGGATCATAGATCGATGTTAGAGATAGTTGAGAATATTTGATCAACGGTCAATATTAATTGCGCATGGTCAACAAGCAAAAAAATTAAAAATGTTGAACACCCCACAATTTGGAAACGAGTGCCATAGAAGAGGGAATGTGTCACAATATTGTTATTGCAGTCCCCCTTTGTATTAGGATTCCAACAAGGTGTGTATCCCCCCTCAATAAGGCTCGTGGTCCCACACATTCAGTTCTATGCTCATTAGACTAAACCATTTAACGAAGAAAAAAAGGCTTCAGGGGCTTATTCACCCTGTGAACCATTTCAATGGCATATTTACCATTGGTCAGTTCAGAGAAACATTGGGTCCACTTCAAACATTAATGAAGCACAAATATATTTCGGTTAAACCATATATATGTATGTATTATGATAGTGAGAAGAAGATGGGATGTTGGAGAAGAGGATGAGACTCTGAGATAAAATATTTAGAAGCACAAATATCTAAGAATATTTTTTTGTGATGGTACAATAAGGAAGATGATGCTCTAGGAATTATAAAGGTCCAATGATTTGTTCTAGATATTGTAATGGGCAAGATATGATCTTTGTAGGGATGTGATTTGGTATTTTCCCTTTAGATTTTTTTGCAGAGGAGTAATTCTATTGTTCTTAATGAGTTCGAAGACTGGCTTGGACATAAAGTGAATTTGTAGATCTTATATCTTGTTCCGGGGTCTAACAATTGAAGTGAGGCCCTTTTCTTTGACCAGGATTGAGAGCATGAAGATTTGAATGACACATGTAGAGAAGAAATGCTTAATAAATAGAGAACTTGAATATCATATGCAAGAAATAATTACGATTGGATTACAGTCACAAGGTAGACCAAGATGTTGAAGACCGTAACTTGAAGAAATAATCAATGTGTGCTAATTACAGATTAAATAAGATACTTCAAATTGCAAATGTGAAGTCTTATATAATATGTAAGTTGAAGAATTTTATTTGTTTAAGGGTGTCAAGGTGAAGCTAGGGAGAGGTTTGATGTCCTCGTAGAAGATTGGTGCCTGAGTTGGTGCTCAAGAGTATTGGTGTCCTAATATACATGAAGGTTAGTGCCTAAATTCATTGATTTGGTGCACAAGAGGATTGGTTTCCTCATCTACATGAAAGTTGGTGCCGAAAGTCACTGAGATGATGCTCGAGAGGATTGGTTTCCTCATATACTTGTAGGTTGGTGCCTACAGAGGATTGGTGTCCTCACAAACAATTGCTTATAACTCAATTGATGTTTATTGGTGAAATTTTTTGTGGTTTTTTCCCAATCTGGGTTTCCACTTCAAATATCTGTGTACTATGAGCGTGTTAAGAAATTATGTGATATATGTTCAATTTACTTATGATATGACAATCTGAAATTAATATACAAAGTGTTTGAAGCAGTATTTAGAGGAAAAATAAATTAACTTGTCTAGTACTAATTCACCCCCCCTCTCTCAGTACTATTAAATATTTCAAAAATTGGTATCATAGTAGGTTCCTTTAGCAAAAGTATAACTACTGGAAGGAAACTCCCAGCAGGTTACATGGAAAAACAAGAGAAATTATCATTAAGAAAATATCCATACTTTGATGGAACAAATTATTCCTTCTAGAGCATCAGAATGACAGTGTATTTACATTCACTAGGGTATGATGTCTGGGAATTAGTCAATAATAGTATGAATATCCAACAAATCCACTCTTTGATATTAGTGCAAATAAGCTCAGTGACAACAATTCAAAAGCCATGAATGCAATTTTGGAAGAATTATCAAAATCGTAATTCCCCAAAGTAATGCACTGCAAATCAATAAAGGAGATGTGGGATAAAATACATAACACTTATGAAGGATATGAAAAGGTCAACAAATCCAAAATACAAACTCATAGGATTCAATTTTAAATCTTGAAGATGGATGAATAAGAAAGCATTGTTGCATATCTTCTATGTGTAGAAGGAATTGTAAACATCATCAAAGGTTTGAGGGAAACAATTTATGAAAAATTCATTGTGAAAAAAGTACTCAGGTATTATATGGATCCTCAGGATATATTAGTCAAGTTTTGGTCTCCCATGCTAATTAGTTGAAAACAAAATTTAGAACCAAGTGAGGAACATATGCATACAAAAGAATAACTTTGGGATTAATTAATGCAGGGGAAACTTTATAGAGAGTTATGGATGTAGCATTTAGGGAATTGATTGGTAAATTAGTAGTGGTATACCTCAATGATGTCATTAGATTATATAAGGATAAAAACATATAACATGAATCATTTGAGGTAGATTTTTACCAGATGTAGAAAATATGGCTTTTGTTTAAATCCCAAAAAATCGGTCTTTGCGGTAAATGAAGAAAAGATCTTAGGGTTGATTGCTTCTAAGGAAAGGATATTGATAGAGAGAAAAAGGAGATAAGAAACTACCAAAATTGCTTTTCGCCATAATAAGAATTCTATATAGTCCTTCCTTGGAAAAATTAATTTCGTCAGGAAGTTTATTCCAACCTTCCCTGAGACTGTTAAACCACTCCAAGACATGATAAAAAAGGATGTTGGATTTATATGGGGTCCCAAAGAAAAGGAATCTTTCACAATAATTAGGGAAGAAGTAGCAAAGGATCCAACTCTACTAAGCTTTGATTTTAGTCAAGACTTCATCCTTTACACATTTTCATTTGATAATACCTTTGTGGTTGTCCTCACTCAAAATAACAAGGAGGGGAATGACTTCCCTATACCTTTTATGAGTTCTGGATTACATGGATTAGAACTATATTACCCTACAATAAATAAAAAATCTTATCTTGTCTTCAAGGAAGTAAAACATTTTAGACCTTACCTATTGAAGTCCAAAACTAAAGTGATAGTGCCTTACCCCATGGTGAGGAATATGCTCGCACAGAAAGACCTAGGGGAGAAAATGGATAATTGGATGAAAACCCTTGAATAATATGATTTATAAATTAAAACTATGGAAATTATGAATAGACAAGGGTTGTGTAAGCTTGTTGTTGGTTCATAAGGAGGTGCCAATAGTGAGGAGAAGATATATGAAGAGGGGACTTTGATCGAAGAACAAATATACTACTTCCTTATCACCATAGAATCCTAGCACTGTGAAATGAAGTATTATTTAACTCATGGATATTCTCCTCACTATCTAGAACCAAGAAAGAGGAAGTCCCTTGGGTTGAAGTCTATAATGTACCAAATTGTTATTGGAATTCTCTTCTGGAGAAACTATGATGATGTACTTCTTATATACCTGGAAAAGCCTAATGTAGATAGGGTTATATCATAAATACATGATGGTCCTACTGAGGGAAATTTCGAGGGAAATACAAAAACATACAATATCCTTAGGGTAGGTTATTATTGGCCTACAATGTTCAAATATGCACATCCATATGTAAGACATTGTGAGGTATACCAAAATTTAGCTAGAAGAGAAAAGAGACCTACATTCCCATTACAACATGTTACAATGGACTACCCATTTCAACAATGGGTTGTGGACATAATATGGGAGATTAATCCCAACTCATATTAGTTACAAAAATATATATTGAAAGAAAAATACTATTTCACTTGTTAGATGGAAGCTATCCCACTCAAGGTGGTAAACGAAAGTCAAGTGATATCTTTCCTCAACTCCCACATAATATTACACATCAAAATTCCACAATTAAGTACCTCACCCTAAGTGTTGCAAGTGTCTTAAAAGTGTCATATGTACCTATATAAGTGTTACATACACATTGACACCATGAAATAACATGTGTCACAATCCCTAGTCAATGAGGAGGAAAAATATATAATATGAAGGTCAAAATAATATGTGCACATGAATTATTTATTAATATCCATAAAAAGGAAATTAATTTAGTGTGAGAATCCACCTCACATTTAGTTTCCTAATCTCAAGGAGAGGCTGAGAATATCATGGATTGTTGAGATATTTTGTCAAACCAAAATCCTAATTTGGTGGATTTTGAGAGATATTTCCTCCTTAAAATCCTTGAGAGATATTTTCTCAAACCAAAATCCTAATTTGGTGGATCTTGAGAGATATTTCCTCCTTAAAATCCTTGATAGATATTTTCTCCCTAAAATCCTTGAGAGATATTTTCTCTGTAACAAACTTGGAGATCCCATTTTAGTGGATCTAGTGAGTGATCTTCTCCATGGTGGTTAAGCCTAAAAATCCTATATAATGAGGGCATTCCATGGAGAAGAGGGGGAATCTTGAATATATCATACTTATGATCATGGGATTCATGCAAGGGTTGGATGAGGAGAGCTTGGAGGAGTTGAAGATGACATCATTCATGGTATGTAAGTTTTCTTTGTTCTCATTTAATATACTTGGTCTATTTCATTCAAGTATGTGGTTTCATGTGCTTGTATATGTTTAATTTGATTCGCATAGATGAATTTTCTTTGCCTAATCCATTAGAGTAGAAGGAAGTTTCTTGTTTCTTATTGTTGATTGCAGGTATTGATTTGCGCCAGGAATTAGATCAAGCTTGCGGATAGGAGAAACTAGGACAAACATCGTAAACATAGTACATCCTAATTTACCTTATCCTCTATTTTTCGATAAGAAAAATGAGTTTATAGGAATGGTAGTGTTTAAATGATTGTTTCTGTCTTAGTATGGGGGTAGGTAATCCAAGGGAACGTTCATTTGTCTGCAGGGGAATATTTCCATAACATAAATTGACGACTCCATTAGGGAAGGACATTGACTTGTATTTCCTTGAATCGTCTAAGATTTTTACCACCTTTAGATATTATTTGTTTTTTGTTTTTTTATCTACTCCCCTTTCTCTCTTCTTCATTGAAGATTTCACGGAGTCTTTGGCAATATTTTCTGATTTTTTAGCCTTTTTGTTTGAGTTTTTGGGAAGGGAAACACTCCTCTATTGTGTACACCAGAGTGTTTATCTAGGATCAACGCTCCCCTATAGTGTATACATATCATTGTATCACTCTATACCTTTGGAAACATGAGATCTGATCTCCTTTTAAAGGGTTTTTTTCCCCTTTCTGCTCACTTTTTCTCAGTCTGGTCCCGAGGGGAGTTTTTCTCAGAGACCTTTGAATACCCTTGAATTTGTTTTACTAAGAGTTGGGAATTTGTCACTCATTTATGTTTATCCTTTGATTTTGAAAATTTTCTATTAGTTATGGTCCCCTTGGGTTAACATGATCCCTTGTTTCTTTTTTCCTTTTGAGTTTATCGAATCTTTATTTAGTAAAGCTTTCAGATTGCTTGACTATTTAGAACTGTTCATCAAATAAGGTTTGTAAAGGTTACGTGTTATTGATCCTTCTCATATTAATTTGAAACATCTTGCTTTTCTAGGTGATTAGGACTGTTATGACAACCTAGTTTGATTTTTGTTTCTTCTTTCTCATCGTTTGAGGATTTTTATGAATGTTTGTTTTCGTTCTCTTTTGCATTATCGAGTTCTTGATTCAATAGATTATCTCCTACTTGTTTTCTTTCAGTTCTAATCACTTTGAGTGCACTTTGTTTGATTTATTATTTCCTCATAATTATTTGTCTTCAACTTAGATATCTTTCATCTGAAAGTTATGAAGTGAAAAGTTTTCATATCTCCTTGAATAATTAATCAAACGAAGAAATTTTGCATTCATTAGGAAGTTTGTTTTGGTTTATGTTTTGGAAAAAGAGATAGTTTTTCATGTGCATTTTGGGTTTTGAAAACATTTTCTTGGTAGTTTGTCATCGTATTGATCCCATAAATTGATAGTTGCATTTTTTTGAGTGCTTGCGTGTGTTAATAAGAACACAACTCTTCTCCTTCTCATATGTAGAATCCATCGAAAGAAAGAACTGAATATCATTCTTTTGCATTCTATTGGAGTCAAGTCTCTTACACATGTTCAATTTAATCCTTGTGAACCCTTTGAGTTAAAAGACATTAAAATCAACCACATGCTAATAAAATAAAATAAAATATTTTTTTCTTTTATCACACCAACAACAACCTAGGATTAGGTTCTTTGGACTAGGTGAAGTGAGAAAATTGTCCAAGACTACTTAAAAAATTGTAGAACACTGAAGAGTGTATAAATCCAAATTTCACATAAGAATAGCTGGGAACCCCCTCTCACAAAGGGGATAAACAAGAGGTTGCATGTGGGAGAGTAGAGGATATTACCCCTCCAAAGCTTAGAAAATCATAGTGGACATATTGTATATTAGGGTTTTTTATTGAGAAACCACTGGCTTCATTTGGTCTCAGTGTTTCATGAACTACGAATTCGTTCGGGGTCCTATGGAGTCCTATTGATCCACTTATCTTTATTTCTCTTGAAGAGATTCAAACTTTTATATCTTGCCCATACTTTCTGTCACGATTGTCCACTATACCCCCTCACAAGCTGATTGCGAGTTGGTAACCTTAGTGGCCTTTCCTAGGTACATACATAGGTGAATGTGGGGGGTGTTAAGACCTAAGTCTGCACCCCTACCCCTCTATCTCTATTTTCTGTACCTCCCTAGAAATATTTCCTCTTAAGGTCGATCAATTTATTTTCCCATTGTTCAATGACTTGGTTTTCCTTTTGGTCTTGCTTGACTGATTCTTTGCGTAGAGTTTTTCTTTTTTTCTTGAAGGATAAACACATATAGTGATTTGGTTCGAATTACGTGTCATCTTGTTTTCCATTAATTGAGCTTACAACAGGTCGATCAAGTATGTTGTATGCATAGGGAACAACCATAAGAAAAACACACAGCATTCAAAAGCAGTCATTTTCGAGCTCAGACGGTGGGAACAGATAAGTTAAAATTGAAACGATGGAGATCTAGTAGGCCACTTAGATCGAAGATTTTTGTGCATTCAGGATTTTCAACATCACACGAGGTTTAAGGACAAGCACAGGTCTCAAAAGAGTTGAAGTACTGAAACACCAAAGTCTCAAACCCCGAAGTGTTGGAGATACATGGAATCCATCTATTTTTGATGCATGGCACTCTCCTATCATGACACGTAGCACTCATCGGTGCTAACACACGACATCCATCTATCGTTAATATGTGAAATTCATTCCAGGCCCCTTGGGGCATGCCATCTGCTCAATTTCAAGTGACACATGTCACTGTCCTTCTGAGAGACGTCACTTCGGGCCCATACAACTTCGAGGGATGTTCATACTTTGCACTCAGAAGCTCCCGAACCCGAAAGAGATAGAGTCTCGAAGTCCCTAAATGATAAGGGTTAAAGGTAGTCTCGGGATAATTAGTGATTCTTGTTGGTTAATGACTTCGGGGGTTCTTTCCTTTAGAGCATATGCATCATGTGCGCTCTGAAACCTTTGAATGAAGAATTTACGAAGTGGATCACCCACAATTATTCAATATTTGAAAGGTTTAAAAGGGGGCTCCAAAGAAGGAAAGTTGAGCCAATTGAAGACATCATATTTCTCATCTGACAGCAACTCGGTGATAGTCAATAGGTACAGAACTGAAGCTTCATATCTAGACCCTGCACACCACGACCATGAATTCGAAAAAAAATGCCCAGACTACAGAAGGAATATCATAGACTCTAGAAAAGTGACAGAAGATGTGATTCTTCCCCCTAGGAGATAAGTTGAGGAAGAATGTTGTCAACACATCTAGTTATCTCCCAATGTCTTCCAACAATGCACAGACATGCCAATGCTCGACACATCACTCACCTCTATCACTCCAAGTAGGTTTCTATCAAAGGCTCAGTGCAATTCAACTTATGCATCAGTCTGGTCTACCATCAACAACAATTTTCAGTTATTTAAGTTGAGACATTTAAATTTAATGGAGAATAAGTGTTCATTTGTATCATGTCCCTTTTAATTAAGTTAAGTTTGAAGTATGCATCACTGCACTCCAACGATGTATGTTTTAAGTTAATAAGTTGTTTACAACTATTAGCACAGAGTGAAGCCTCTATCCCAGATGGACGAGAGCCTTTGCAAATCTGATAAATATGCAATTTTTGTGTATTTAGGGGGTTCAATTTTTGGAGAAGAATAGAAGCAGTAGAAAGAATGGACCTGCTCAGTTGACTATAAATTTCTCTACCTAGTGAATATATTTTGATGATAGTTGTTTTTCTTATTCAAATCTATTTGTGTTCAATCCAATATTGAATGCAAATTCTGTGTTGTGTTCAAACTACATTTCCTTATTCTTTCAGCCACAATTTTAGTTTATTTGTTCACTGATTATGCAACCTGTTATACAACTATTGTTCAGTGAATAGATTAACTAATTGACCACCTATTGGATGCTTTGCATCTATATTTTTGTTGAAATCTTAAGATATTATTTTAAGTCTTTATTTTCACATAGCACGTGATTCATAACATTGCTTGTTGTTGTTTCCAATGTTTTTCTTTTTCATATCCCCAACTAACCATCTATATCCATACCATTAGCAAAGGAGAACCTAATTTTATGCTGTGTAGCTTGACCAACTAGATTACTACCTTTGAAAACCTGTCCTTAAGTTGACCAAGAAAACCAAGTTATCAAAAAACAATCATTATAAACTTGAGGTGGCCTCGATTTTCCCTTTTAGCAGTGAGGTGCAGACTTTAGGACCAACAGGGGGATTCCCATGGTACCTAGGGAAGACATCATATCACACTCTTAGTACCCTTGGAGGGTGATCATGTGAAAGTGAGGGTTGTTTTCACTAGGAAGGGATGTTATGTGGAGGTTGGGGTAACTTCTTTTCATTTCTTCATTGGAGGCTTGATATCCCATCTTTGGAAGATCCTTAAATATATTGTTGCTTGCTTGATTGCCTTCAGTTTTCATAGGAGTGTGTTTCTTTTTCTTTCATAGTCGGCCTTATGATCATTTTTTTCACAGTATACAAGGTATGGAACCTGACACTCAGGAACCACAATATAATTTTTCTTATGAAACAATGATCATAGATCACACTTCTAAAAATTGGAGTGTCACTCCTAGAAGTGGCCATCACGTTGAAGAACCAGTCCCAAAATTTGTAGAAATCTTGACAAATTTTGTGAATCCTCTGTTTACTGATCCACTTGGCTAACCACTCTTTGATCCACCATCCATGTGATACATTAATTATTATTCTTCTTATTGATTACCACATGTTTCCACCATTACACCATCTTTGGGAATGAACCCACCGATTTTTTATTTTTCTGAAGGACTTGGGAATTCATATTTTTCCACAACTCCCGTAGTTTATACTATTGGTGCTTATTATTACCAAAAAGCACCAAGAAGAAATCCCTCCTACGGAATAGCACTAAGGGTTTTATCATGCATGCAGAAATTACCTAAAGATTCTTACTTTTTACCATCATCCCATGCCTAGACTCCCATTACTCATATGTAAATACAACGCTCAAGAGATTAAGTTGATGTACCTTATTTTTTGTGTTTGATGTCGATCCCTTTTCACACTTGGTCATTCTTTTCCTGAAACTCTCCTCCCAATGCTGACCTGCATTCACTAAATACAAACAAGGAACTCCACATGCATTTGATCTATGAACTAACAGGTTAGAGATTTAATCAATCGTTCAATCAATATTCCAATAATGACAATATCATATGGTGGGATGGGAAAATAAATTATTTTATTAACTTCACAATGATACCTTACAATGATAAAGTTGACTACTACTCCTCAATCCTAGTCCTGGGCTCTTCTTCAAATGTCTTCCAACTTCTTTTCTCTATACTTATCTTTGCACAAGGATGGCTAAAGGTTGGGACAAAGGGAATGCTCCATCGGGTATAGTTTATTTACTATGATTCTCCTCCTTTCAAATGGGACCCCTAAACCTTCTTTTATAGGCTAGAAGAAGCTAGGTATTTGATCGAGTGACCATCCATGCATGGCCAAAAGCTTTAGTTAACTTACCCAATGCTATGTGTTTCGTCATCAACTTTCCTTTTTTCGTGCCTTTGTAGGTACACACGGGATGTCTTGGGTCAACTAGCGTGTACACACATGCATTAATGGAGTAGGGTGCGTGGGTCCTTATAAAAGGGGTTTTTAAGAAGAGTTGTTCAACAGTGTTTTGGAAAAGAAGGAATCTGAGATGGCATGATGTCAGGTAAGCATGTCTGGTGAAAATTAGGGTTATAACAGATGCCCCCTAATGTTTGAGGTCAGAAGAGCATATAATGGCCAAAATACATTAACAATATTCACCAACATTCCAAACAAGTGAGCCCAGGGACCAGAAATCAGGAGGTGCCTTCTGCAAAATAATAATTGTCTCACCAAGGCGGGCATACTCATGCTCAAGATGAAATAAAACCATGACTACCAATCAAATACACTATAGATCCATGTCATATAACTATATAAAGTGTAGCCGTGAGCAATACACAATGAAGCTAGATCTCGAAATCAAACAGATATACATGTAGAGTATCCATCTTCTAGAAGCTGATAAGGCCTGAGGGCTAGAGATGAGGTCTTCAAATCTCGAGAAACAACTTCAAAATCTTCAAAACTTGGGTAGGAGTGTAATATGAGTGTACAACTTCACTACCCAGAGGTATTCGATGTCTTATCGATTGTGGACTAGAGAATATTGATTATCAGACTGAAGGCTTCATTGATTTCGAACAAAGACTCGATTGGACTTTTGGGATGGTCAGGCATGAGGGAAAGAGACAAACTACAGAGGGGCCAACTCAGGATTGTTAAAAACTTCCCTTGGACAATAGCATGACAAATGATGAGACTCAGAAAGCATGGAATTAACATATGGTTACGAGGCAGGAGGCAATGCAAACTCTCCATATGTTTGGAAGAATAACCAAACGGAGGAGGACACAACTCTATGTAGTGGGAACAACTTCCTAAGGTCATATTAAATCCCAAGGTTTGAAGAACAAAATGAAAGATGTGATTTATCCAAGGGCGACTCATTGTGCTGCCAATACAAAGAAAATACTTTTCCCTTCCTCTTTTTGGGGTATATTTGATTTTTTTGTCTTTTTCAATAATTTTGGAAAAAGAATAAAAGAATGCTACGTTACAAAGGAGGAATGAGCGTCGCAAACATACAAGTTCGAGGCGCAAGGACCAGAATGATGTTCAAAGAAAGGACACTTAGGAAAAATACCTCCCGGGACCAAAGGTGTCAAGACACAAAGGCAAAGTTCTACAGGGATTGCGTATAAGGCATGCTTCAGATGGTTCAGTTGAGAGCAACATGGAGCCGACATTAGACCAAAGACGCGGGTATGCAAACACGGTTAACAAAACACACAATGGTAACGTCCTTTGATGTAAGTTTAACGAGCCCAGAGAAGGTAAGCTCGACGGTTTTTCATATTTAGAGAGTTTGAAAAATGTAAACAGAGACTCCAATGGGGTACCTTTTTTGAAAGTAGTCTAATCGGTTCTAAAAAGGGGTAAATTATCACCGAAAAGACGTCTATTCAAAACCATTTTAATGAGTGTGATAAAGACAAGATCACTCGGCCATTTTTTCATTTTTAAGGAGTCTAAGAAAATCTTAACTATGGACTCCATTAGGAATGTTCTTCTGGACCATTTTAACGAGTGTGAAAGAATAAGGTCACTCGACGATCTTTTCAATTTTCAGGAGTCTGAAAAGAGCTTAACTATGGACTCCATGGGGCTTTCTTTTTCATACATTTAGTCCCTTAGGCCCGAAAAAGGGTTAAAATGATACCTAACGATACTCTTCTAGAGAAATGGAGTTCCTTAGAGTATACCTTTGTTCGTACAATTGACCTTCCGGACTGAAAAAGGGGTAAACTACCGCCGAACAGACGTGACTTCAAATTTCAGTTTAACGAGCGTGAAAGGCCCCAAGATCGCTCGACAATATTTTCATGTTTAGAGGGTCTGAAAAGGGCTTAAAAGAAGACCCATGATGTTTTTTTTGAGTCCCAAGGGTAGGGTCAAGAGTGAAAAGGAATCATGCAAATGAGGCTCAAACTCGTAATCAGGGAAAAACTATGGAGGACTCCCGAGCCTATAGTCATCAGTGAAAACATGGACACCATCATGCAACCAGGATCTACCTAGGGCATCCATGTTATGGTAGGCTGTACCACCAAATTACAACACTTTTAAAGCAGTAATGAGGGTTCTGTGTCGCAACTTGGTGGGATCGATCCTATGGAAAAGAAGAAAAGACAACGAGATGCAGAAAGTGGGGGTGGAATCCTGACTTAAATGCAACGAGCTGGGAAAAAATGTCTTTTTACCAAAGGACCATCCAAACACCCAAATCTCAAAAAAAAATCCAAATACCCAAAGGAATACCTCCCTTGATCATCCAAAGAAAACTCTTGAACCATCTTAAATGGATTTTAGTTTAGAAAAAATAACAAAAGGGTTCAAAAATTGACAAAAAAGGGCAAAAAAAAACTCTATAAATAGAAGTTAGCAGCTTATTATCACCATTGTTAATTCAGAAATTGACTAAAAGCCAAAACTACCCCTTTGTGAAAAGAATTGATTCTGGGAGCTTCGGTGGACGAAACAACCATCTACTTGGACCAAGTAAGTATAAACTCTCTCCTATTGCAATATAAATATGTATTTATGCTTTTAGTTTCAAGATTAGTGGGGCGTCAACCCTCAAAAGGTCGACCCTAGGTCCACTCGAGTTGTCTTATGACAGGCTGTGTGTACACTTGGGCAGAGGAAAAACTGCATGCGTGTACATGTGGCCGTCATCATTATGGCCTGCATGGACCCTTTATTTAATGGGTTCTTTTTTTTAAAAAGCAAGGGTTAACCCTCCTGAACTTGGTTTTTGTAGGATGTATGTTCACTGGAGGGAAAGAGAGCATGAATATATTAGTGCATTGTTCAGGGAAGACCCCAATGATGTTGATTCCTTAATGCAATGTGGGCTGCTAAAATTCTTCATATATCCTTTTATGCGAGCAAAACCTAGGATACAAAATGGCTTGGTTGATTATTGGCATCCCGACGCAGATGTTAGGACCATACAATGTACCTTTTTGCCCACACTTTTTGCTACTTTTACACCTTGTTTCACTCACATTTAAACTCACATTATCACCTTACCCTACCTTTCAAAAGGTATACAACGTCTCTTCTCTTTACTATATGTTTAATTTGTTTTGCATATAATTTTTACATTACTCTCATACTTAACCATTGATCAGAAATGTATAAGTGCTGAAACAGTTCGAACTGTAGATTAGCATTGAGGCCTGTTGCTGAAACAGTTAAAGCATGCAACCCCTGTGGCTGAAACAGTCTGTGGACTACGATGCTGAAACAAAAACTCACACAGAAGAAGCTTCTACACTCTCTGTGGTCAACAATGCTGAAACAACAAATCACACAGAAGAAGTTGTTACACAGTTCGTGGTCAACGATGATGAAACAACAACTCACACAGAAGAAGATGTTACACAATCCATTGTCTACGATGCTTAAATAGAAACACAAAACTGTTACATTGACCACAACAACCGCACCTTGAGCTAGCATTAACCATCGCTATTGTCGGAGACCAAGTTGCTGAACAGTCAGAATGCAAATCCCGTGGCTGAAACAGCCCGTGATTTACGATGCTGAAACAACATACAACAACGGTAACAAGAAGGAAAATAAAGAAGCTATTACTCCAGTCGCAATAGAAATACCTCACTCAGCACTTGTAATAGCATTCTGTTGCGGGAGACTAGGATATCCTATTCTAGTTTAGAAAGTCGATGTGACTAAGAATAGGACTCAGATGTACACCTGTAAATTGTTGATCAAATTGTATCAAAGGGATTCTCCTCTTTAAATAAGAGGAAATCATCGTTAGAGAGGATCTCCTGTTTTAGCTAAGAAAGGATTTTACAGAGAGGGATGTGTTTTACTTCAATTTGTAAATATGATACAGTTGACAGATGAATAAAAGACTGTTCTGAGCATTTCTCTCTAGTTCCTTTCGTTTCAGGGGATTCTTGTGAGAAGGGAGGGCCCACCTTATTCACAAGATTCACCCATTAGCTTTATAGTGTGTTAGTGTTATTTCTGTTCATGCCTTGATTAAATTATGTTTTGCTGA
>SNQJ01S0078589.1:0-36140 GCA_010110895.2 Picea sitchensis
TTTTTCACCATGGTCTTACTTGAATTCTTGTTTTGTGGCATCTATCTAAGACTAGGGATACTTAGGAATATTTTTTTTTTTCGAAATAATTTTATCCTACCGGAGAATGCATTAGAATCACCTCTCTATATGAATAAAAACCCCATCCCCTATATGTCTAACCCTACTATCGAAAAACTTTGTGTTGATCCACAAGAATACCATGCGATCACATATCGAGCCTTTGTTGCTATTCAGAACAGTTTGGGAAAAAATCCACGATGTGATTTCATGCCCAGAAAGTCATTGGAGGAGGTTTTAGATGTGTTAAAGAATAGGGTTTCTTCTTTTTCTACTCATGAGCCTATTTGGGTGGTCCCAAATGAATCGGTTTCCAAGAAAAATCGTAGACATAAGGGATAGAGTAATTCAGATTTAATATTTGTAAACAAGAGACCAAACAGGTTAATATCCAAAAGTTTGAGGAATCATCGACAAGATCATCAGAGGTCGATCCCAGTGATGGAGGTCGATGATCACTTGTCCGATGATGAGATCAATGAATTTCTTGCCCAAGAATATGTATATGACAAGTTCTTGGGAAAATAAATCGATAATGATGCTATTCAATACAATTTTTTTGCTGACATCCCACCTTTCCTAAAGAACCAAGAAGGCTTCTCTGGTGTACGACACGATATGAAGCAAATTGCAGGACAAACCAAAGTGCCCTCTGCAAAACAGACTCAACCTCTACCTACCATACAACCAGTTCACTATGAAAACTGTCTGGATTCAGTTGAGATATACTATAGGGATATTCCCTATCTCCAAGCATAGTTAAACCAAATGATAGTGTGAAACTCCTTGCTCGAGAGGGAGAATTACGAATTGAAAGAACGAGTTCAATCCAGTTCTCACAGGGCGAACAAACGGCTTAAATGGGCTGGTAATGTGGTTATTGAGAACTCAACGAACTTCAATGTTTTCATTAATTCAAACTTATCATATGCTTCTTTGTCTAATCATTGAAAGGGTAAAAAGTTGTTTTGATTTTTTTTGTTTTAATTTGATTTTGTTGGAAAAATAGATTAGTTAGATTTAGTTTTGATTTTTGTTTTTAATTTAAGACTAGTTGTAGAATCATAAGATTCTGTAGCCAATCTATTTGAAAGTACTAGTTTGTATTGTTCTCTAAAATTCGATTTCGTTTTATCATTTTCAGGAAAACAACAGTTTATGATGTTATTTTCAGGGAGAAGAAATCATGGATTGATGCGCTCCATAGCTTAGTAATTTCTCATTTTTTTATTACACAATGTAATTATTTTGATAGTAGGACTCCTACAGGAGTGTTCCTTGGTTATTCTATTTTTGTAAAGAAAACTTATTTTCAGGGATCATCCTCTATCTTGTATGATAATAGGTTATTTATCGAAGACTTGTTTAAATAGTATTTGTTGTTTAGTATGAAGATGACTTTTTTTGGATTACAGTATGGACGTATAATTTTTTTGAAGTGATATGGGAAAGTAGTTTTCTATAGGCTTTAGACCTGTGTGAATTATGCAATTCTTGTCTCATTGTATTCTCATATTACTTCTATGTTATGTGATGTTATTATTGTTTATTTAGATTTATTCTTGTCTTCATAATGATATTTCATATTGTTAAATATTTAAATGCCGTCCATGATATGTTGGTTCAGTTTGTACTTATGATCAATAATTCATTTAGTTATGTTTGAGTTTACTTCTTATATTAAATCATTGATAACGTCAATTCTCAGGATTGACATTTCTTTCATCCTTAGTTTTTGGTCATCATGAGATCACATGATATTAATTGGTTATTTTTCTGTTGTTTTAAATTCACTCCAAATGCGTCAAACACTTCCTTGAATTGCTTCAGGAAGATTTTTATTTGTCTGGGTCATAGGTGTCTTCTTAATACAGGACAAATAGGAGCTCATACAACACAGGAAAAGGAACTTAGTTTATTATTATTGATCATTTAGAGGTTAGTAGATGCATTGCTTTTTTTTATTCAGAGTTGTTTATATATGAATGAAACGATGATTTCATTAATTATCTTTGACTAATTTTGTGTCATTGTTTCAATCGTATGCGCTTAATATTTATTAGTTTAATATTTTTAAATGTTAGAAAAGAGCATTGTTTATATTTGATCTTGTTCATAAACTTTTTCAAATAATTATTTTCACAAGTTTTCATGCAAACCTTGTAAACTGTATATAAACTGTTTATAATCATTTGTATATTCACATTCATAGATAAACATTTGTAATTATTGTGTTGATTGTTAGAATATTTTCTTTAGTTAGTTTATTTCCTTTTTCTATCCTTAGGACCCTAGTTGGATAACAGATCCATTAAACCTCTCAAGTTAGATCATGCCAAATGGCTTGGGTTAAGTAGACAACCCTAGACTGGATCTAACCTTCAGTTGATGGTGTGTCATAAACGATCGTCAACAAGTTGTAACTCATATGCATCCAAATTCCTTCCAACCAAAAGGTACAGACCTCAGACAAGTAGCTATCTCATACAATACCAAATGACATCCAACCAATAGGCACAAACTTCAGACAATTATCTAGCTCATACACTTGCTAGGATTATTGATGACAATAGGTTAGGTCATCCATATTCAATATCATCCTCGTTGATGCTAGATGGGTTTGATAGGAGCATGAATAATTTAAGAGTGCATACCCATACTGTCACTTCACTCTAAAAAAAAAAATATCGCTGATGATGCCTTTGCTCGTCCAACAAATATCCATTTAATTTAGAAGTAAGGAACAATAGAGAGCTTAAACTTTTAATGATCATAAACCTCGAAAAAATCAAGGTTTAAGGCACCCCATCATTCTCATGCAATGTTATAGAATAACAACCTTTGGATCTAGAAATTTTGCAATAGTTAGTGCCCAAAAAACAAAGGTGCATATCTAGATGCTAACGGGGCCTTTACTTTCATGGCTTAAATGTTGTAACCCAACATTTAAATTAGAATATAGGTCCCAACTATTATGGTAAAATCCATCAAGTTAGCTTGTTATATTGAATCTAATAATGTATATAAACATAAGTATCTCATAGGATCCATGTCACAAAGTAATGATAGATATGTTCTAAATAACACAAAAATGCAAAAGCACACCATAATCATGATAAAAGAAATGGAAGATCTGAGCTAAAGGTTTTTTTGGGTGTAATAAAAAATGGTATTAGTGGAAAAAATGTTCCAAATAGATAATATTCACCTCAATAATAATGAAAAGGATGATGAGGAACCTCAATACGATCTGTGAGAATAGTTTGAGTGGTCATTAATTAATGAAGCAAAATTTTACACCATATTAATGAATTCATTGAAAACCGTTAAAATTGTAGGATAAATCAACAACCAAAATGTCATAGTCCTTATCGACTTAGGTAGTACCGACACCTTCATTAACAAAAATATAGTATACAAATTAATAGTTTTGTTGCACACACACCCCATTTATAGACTTTCAAGTAAGTTACAGCATTTATGCGTGGAAAAGTACCTGTGTGATAAACTAAACATAATACAAAATTATCAATTTCCATTTACACCAGTGTTATTGAAAGGGTGGTTTTGGGGGTTCAATGGTTTAAATCGTTGGGTACAATGTCCATGAACCATGATTAATTAATGGCCTAAAGGCTCTACCTATTCAAGTGATTAGCTCACATAAAATGGAGAATATCCTCAAAACATGTTAATGGATTATTGTTAATATTCATTGAATAGAAGCCCAACTTAAAGTAGTAAATGTTCTTTTAGAGATAAAGATAACTTCAATAAGAATGGCATGGTGTTTCACGAAATTCCCACAAGGTTTCATTTTCATGATATCTCTAAACATGCCATTAAACTTACACCAAGTAGTATCTCCATGACATAGGGCCCTATAGATACCCTTTATGATCCAAGCGAGAGAGGATTGAGTATGGCCTGAGACATGTTGGATAAAGGATCATTCAATTCAAGGCTAGAGAGCACTCTCCACTCCATTATTCATGTTATTATCTTCATTCCTCCTAATATTTGATTTTATATTCTCCTTTCTCTTTCTCGTTTGTTTACTTAACTGGTTCATATGTGTGTGTGTGTGTGTGTGTGTGTGTGTGGTTAATATTTTGTACTAAGAATTATTTATGGTTATATGGTCAGTAGGATGAATAAAAAAAAAGGTTTTCCCATAGTCTATGATTCATATTTTTGTTAAAACAATTGGTGCTTGTCAACCAAAATGCAATTCTATCCTTTCTAGAGGATTGTGAACTTTTACTAGTAAAAATCCTACTTTAAAAACACGTCAAAACCCTTACTTTATCATTTCCCTTTCACTAGATACATTGTATACAACTGATAAGAGTTGTCCATGAAATTCATTTCCATCACCAAGACATGCACGAATCATAAAAGAAAAATTATTTATATGAGTAAATAATATATAAACAAATAAACATGCATTTAGTTATGTAAAATACTCTAGAAAAACTTAGGTGGTCGCATACCTTAATGAGCTATATTTTTTCGAGGAATAGGTTGTCCCTCTATTGAACATGGCCAACCAAGTGAAGGTGGAAGCTCATATGGACCCTCCCCTCATGGCTCTCAATTCCCCATATCAACAAATGATTTTTTGTTTTATATAGAAAACATATAGGCATTCATGCATAACTAGCATAGTCATAAAACATATGAACATATAAACATTGAAAGAATAATGTTGTAATTCATATAAACAATGTTTCATACTAGAAACATCGATAAACATCTAAATACAAGTCATGAATTTATACATCTGTTTTTACTGTGCTTTTTTTTACATTAAAAAATTGATGATTGAGGTATCATAATCATCATTTGACATTGTATTTCTTGCACCATGTCCTTCTATTTTTTGTGTTTCCATGCACTCATGTACCATAATTTTGTTACGTCATTGAGAAGGGCGTCAAGGCATATTTTCAGGGTCATGAACTAGAACAACTAAAATGATCATATCAATATGTTGAAATATAATTGTGTGACATCCCCAATCATTATGACTACTGTGAGGCCCGAAGTGCAAAATTTGTTTTTAGTTGCACTTGTGGAAAAGATGATATGATGGAACCACAAGCGGGGAGCAGATACAGCACTAGATCCACGACAATAGATAATATGACTCTGCACTATCACAAGGAGCATGTCGGTGGAAACACCGTAGCCAATAGATAGAAGCGACTACCCGTCTAACTGTATGACCAGCCCTCTGAGCTAGAATAACATCCATGTCCCGAACCGCGATGGCCTTGATGACCAATTAACTAGAATCTCGATGGCACGCATATCAATGCATGAAGGCGTTCAACCCAAATGCCAAGCGACTACCTTGAACAATGCCAACAACTACAATGAGCAGCTCCCACAATGGGTAGCACATCCTCCGACCAAGTTACCAGTCGCCCCTATCCAATAGGGTGTGAAGGAAATATGAATAAGAGTTTCCTTACATTTTTGTACAACTATACATCTTACATTTTTATATACATACCCAGTTGATCAGGCAAGGTTCCTTGTTTGATTCCAACAAAAGAAGGAAGAGTTATCCAATGGAGAACCATCACTAAGGAAGAAGCTTATTCTTCAAGAGAAAGGGCTTTCGGTTCATTCAAGAACCTCAAATTGTTTCATTTTTCTTACACCAAACTTTTCGAATCACAAATGAGAGTCAAACTCGTTCCACCACATCATCTAAGTCTCAAGTATTAAGTCGCGTTCAACTTGAGTGTCAAGTAACTTGAGAGCAAGAGAGACTAGGGGTCCATCGATTATGCACAATGCAATTTTTGTTTGTCTTGAAGTGAACATAGTAATTTTCAAATTTCATAAGAACCTCACACTATTTTATTTTCATGTCTAAAAGAGACATTTTATAAATATCTATGTATATCTTCAATACTGTTGCATTTTCTAGAAGAAAAATAGCTTATTGATATTTACCTCTCACTCTATTGTTGGGTAAAAGTTTGTGATGTATCGGTGTTAATACTTGGCTCATCCAACTTCTCTCGAATCAATATGGAATATGTGACTACTAAGCACATAAAAATTATTCTATAATATATTACATTGACATATACTCAACAATACATTGTATAATACATAATGCATGATAGTGAAAACGTGTTAATTATATGTACCAGGTTGAATTTTGGAAATTCCTACAAATGCAAAATAGTTTCTAACGATAACAGACATCATAAGGAAAAATGACTCTTTAGTAGTGTTCATTACAACAATTTGTGACTTATGTGGTAATATCTATATGCATTTCACAACACTTAGAATCATACATTCTTATTCAAATGAAATAACATTTTAATCCATGGAGCCGGTAAAATAAAATAATTATCTATGGAAGACCTCTTTAACTGAAACCAAACTATCGCGATGGCTGACTGAGAAACCGAAGATTTCAATAGGATGTTGTCGCCATCTTTTAAGGTATGTGTTCACTATACAAACCATACCCATTTAATCATGTAAAAATTTCAATGGCCACTAAAATGCACGGACAACACACAAAAAACGAAGTGAAAAGAAAAGGATTTCTACCGAATACAAGATCCATTACCTTAAGGGATGACACAGTCAACTATAAAGAGGGTTAGTTGAGACAAAATTTCTTGACATTCTGAGGTGTTTTCATTTACCAAATCGAGGGACGGTGAACCACGAGCATTCATTACATGAATGACACCTTTGTCTGTAAGAGCATATAGTGACACAAACGCAGACTGTCTTTTAATCAAGGGGAGTCACTAACACTATGCTATAAACCAATAATTTCTCTCTCACTCGGCATGCAACACAATAATGACACCTAGCCAAATTCCAGACAAGAAAAACGTAGACAAGGTTTTGGATACAAAGGGGTCACGAATAGTGTAGTAAAATCATTGGGGTGATTACCAGGAACGCATCAATGTAATGACATAGACACACAGTCATAGTAAACCATAATAGATCGTTGATATTACTATAACCGAAAAGCAGAGAAACGAGTGGTTGAGGTGTGGAAAACGTGGTCAAAAATATTGACAATGGCCGACCATCTAAGGGGTAAATCGTTGTCCGGTAAATGTAAAATGCAGGGGTAGCCACCACTGGTTCGTTGGCTTCCAGGTTCAACCCAATCACAACCAAGGAGGATAAATGCGATGCTCAACAATTGTGAACACACAGACAATCATATAAATGGAAATGCGTTGTCCTTCACAGAATCACAACACAGTCACACAAGTCAAAACACAGGCACACAATAAATCAACGTTGTCTTCCACATTTACACTGATCGAAATTGGATTTAGCATTAACCATACTAACAAAATTACTGCGAGGTGTATGTCTACAAACTAACAATCTTAACAATACTAATGACATTACTGCATTCGTACATCTGCGAATTATCAATAATAAAAATACTAACAACATTCTTGCGATTGTAAACTGTGATTTATTTAACTCTGATTCAACAATAATAACAATATGGCCATTTCATGTTCATGTTATATAAATTCTCGGTCATCCACTAAAGATAAAAATCATGGTTCATATATTTACACTTTCTATACTAGGAAAACACCGAGTAATCCACTATTTTGTTTATCCCAACGCAACACATAAAATCACCATCTCAATGTTAAAACACAGGTGTGAGTTCCAACGTAGACAAGGGCAAGGATGATTCAATCAAGAGAAGAAAAATACAAGGTTAAGCCCTCGAGGCATGAAGAACAAAAACAAATACGAGGATGAACCAACAAAGGCGCATGAAATCCATCACCTTGAAGTACCCTTTTTGGAAGGCATAGAAACAATCATCAAGGAGTGAACAATAGAATTGACCGGATGTGAGACATCCTTCGTCATCATCATACAGAAAAGCGGGGCATTGAGATCCATAGATGGCCCTGCGCTAAGGTGACAAATAAAGTAGTTAGGCTCTGACGTACTTCGGCTGGTGGTGAGCTAAAGGGATAATTTGGACAGCCAAGAGGTCACCTCAACAACGCATTAATTAGTAAAGGCGTCGCGAGGGCTTGAAGGCCATAGGAGTCAACAATCATCGAGCTAGGCTGAGAGTTGATCATCAATCTAACATTCCAATCTACTTACCTAATCATGCGGATCGAAGCATAAAGGCACAGCATCTATTATACCAAATGAAAGAGGTATCGTTGCACGGTTGTCTTCTCTAAGTGACATCACGTTATAAAGTGCATCTCCAGCTAGCAGGTAATTGAGACTTCGCAGTGCCTCTCAGCAAATGCTAGGGTACTCTTCTTCCCCACTCAGCCCCGATTTGCAAGGGCCCACCTCACTATCCAAAGATTTCTGACTAAGATCCATTTCGCCTCCGTGAATACCTCTCTCCATAGAGGTGTCCAACTCCCACCATTAAAATCAGTCAAGCGGATAGTGCAGTAATGTTCGCATAAACGGAAGATCCCCTTCTTTCTCCTTCCTTCATTTTTATAGAGTTTGAACTTCCTCTCTTTCCTTAAATCTCCCGTTTAATTAGAGTTTTAAAACTAAATTCCTAAAAATTCTTCTCCCTACAAGTGTCACCCATCGAATTCGTTCCTCCATTATTTATTTCTTTAATTTAATTAACTATCTTATTTCCCTCACCCACCTAGAGTTACTTGTAGAATCACTCCTAGGTGTCTAGAGTCCCTTACATGTTTTAAAGTCTTTCCCTATTATGAAATTGCTAATTGAGTTAAAATTAGAAAGCTCTTAAATGGTAGATTCTTTACTAAGTTGACTTTCAGCTTTTTTCCCTTAAGTTCCCTTTTCCCTTTTTATGTTTATATCTTTTCTAGTTTCCTAAAATTTTAGATTTTCCCTCTTTCCCTTTTTACCAAAACTCAAAAGGTAGGTGTGGAAATTAACCCATTTTTCCCTTTTCTCATTTGAATTAGTATTTTAAATTATCAAAATAATAAAACCATTAATTCCCCTTTCTTTTAAATTTTATTTCCAGCAGTTGTAATTATTTTTTGGATGAAATTCTAAATTTCTTATTCCTTAGTGTTACCAAGATTTAACTAAGGTCATAATTATTATTTAAGTTGTTTTTATTGTAATTACTATTATTATTATTTATTTATTTTTTATTGTATTTTTTAAAGTGAACAAAATTTTTACCCCTAGCATAATTTAAACTTAGAACTTAAATTTTGTACTAGAACATTTAATTAGGAAATTGTTTTTAAAAGAGCTTAACTTGGTATTCATCCTAAAGGCCATCTAGGTTCATTTCCTCTATCATCAACAATAGCGTGCCCGCTGAGACATTAGGTGCTCCAGGGTGCCACTTTCGCCTCATTTGTTCCTTCTTGTGATGTGCCCGCCGGGATGCACTAAGTGCTCAAGGAGTGCCACTTGCCTCATCGTTCCTTGTCGTGCCCG
Source organism: Picea sitchensis (assembly GCA_010110895.2). NCBI lineage: Eukaryota > Viridiplantae > Streptophyta > Pinopsida > Pinales > Pinaceae > Picea > Picea sitchensis. The sequence goes on from SNQJ01S0078589.1 coordinate 9,505, forward strand.
CCCGGGACCTCACGTGCTCAAAGGGTGCCACTCTCCTCATGTCTGTTCCCTTCTTGACATTCCCTTGGGGCGCCTCACGATGCTCCAAGGGTGATATTAAAGCCTCTTGACTAATTTGGTAGACATCAATAACCCTTGGATTCAACTGCTCCACGGTGAACTTGTGGGAGACTAAGGGCCTCTAAGGAAGAGGGCCCTAGCCTTCTGTGCCCCTTAGAATCATCGTGGCGACTGTCGCTGTCTTCCCTCGCGACATCGTGGAGTCCTCTCGAACTAGGTAATCGTTAACCTCACCGGACTCGAACCCGGTGGGAATTCTTCTAGTATGGCTGTGGTAGAACTTGCTATCACCTCTCCCTCAACATCTCTGGTAGTCATGCGCGGGCCTTCCTCCATGCGATGCAGTTTGACAAGCTATAGTCGGCTGCATCATCAACAAATCATGTCAGAACATGTCCATATCATATCATCTATCGGTCGATGATATCCGCGATGGAAACAATCCAAACCCCTATGGTACCTCCCACTGAATGCGATCTGAGTCTTGAGGGTTTGATCGTCTCACTGCATCTAGGGTACAAAATCACCGCGCCAATCTGGGTCAATAGCACATCTATGTCAAGCGGTAAAACAATATAAATATTATAGCGCCTCATAATCAAAATCAATTGTTTTAATAGCATAATGGTCGGATGCGGCTTGTGATCAAAGTGACCTCTAAGAATAGAGTTAAACAGTGTGCGAGGCAGGATGTTATATACACCCCATCTTGGTCTAAAATTCATCCCAAACTTTCACAGTATAAGTGCCGAATAAGCATATCCTTTGTATCATAAGTTTATCTATCAAACAAAAATGAAATTCTTGGTATATCATGCATCCTCGGTCACTAAGTCTACGAACTATAGTTGCCCCTTAGACCTTGACTGGCTAGTGTTCAGCGTTGTAGCTATCGAATCGATGATCCAAGATCTGCTGAAGGATCGGCTCGGCCGAGCACACCCCTCGTGGAGCACTCGCAAGGTAGTCAAAGTCAAATTATGCTTGAAGAAGGATCCACTTATCATAGAATCTCAGCAGAGGCGGTGAAATACATCATGCATCCACCTTAAGAATTAGGCAAGGCTAGTCCATAAGCCACATGTATTTTCTTTTCCACAACTTTAGTAGGATCCCTCTGAACCTAGGATATGGGTTTAGCCCCACTTTTTTTCCATTCGATCCGAACTCTTATGTTTGGTTTTAATTTTGAGAAAAGTCGATAACTTCAATGCCAACCCCTATGAAGATGCCGACCGCATCATCCATAACATACACGTGATCTGGCCAGCTTCTTTATCCTTTGTCTTATTGTTTGCATTTTCTCTTCCATTTCTTGGATAGATTTTTTGTCCCACGGACCCTATGCTCATGGAGTCCAGCTCGAAGGTGTCTCCACACGTTAGCCCCGCCAAAAACTCAAAGGCACCATAATTAAATACATCGATGCAGTTAGATTCGTTCGTTCGATTTCCATCGATCCTAAGGCGATCTGTGATGCTAAAGTTAAGTTGAATTCCCAAGGCCTCTTGAAACTCGTCCAAAATCGTCGATGAAGCAAGTCCTCGATCCCGGGAATATAATCCTCTTAGGCACATTATGTAGCCTCACAATCTCTTTGATGAAAACTCTGGCTATGTCGGGAGCCTGATACATCATACGCACAACAATAAAGTGAGAACTCTTCATGGTACATCTACTACTCTTAGAAAATCAGTCATGTCTCCTTCAGTAGGTGGGAAATCAACAATAAAATCCATTGGAAATAAACACTCCCATTTTGATTACCGGAATGGCATCGATTATTAGTAATCATTTGGGTGTCTATAGTCAGCAACTACCTGCTAACATTCTAGACATATGGCCACATAATTAACTATGTCGGCCTTCATCCATTCCAAAAGAATAATGGTTTAGGTCTGCCCTCATCTTCATAAATCCCGAGTGAGCCATGTAAAATTATCTATGAGCCTCACTTAGGATAACATCACTCAACTTGTTGTTGGCCGGTCTGCATTAGATCTGATTTTTTATATAATAAATCATTTATATCAAATGGAAATCAGCCAAGTTGTGTGGTACCATCATTGTGTTTTGGCCCGATAAAACCCTTGACCTCTTTGTACAAGTCATTAACACGCTGTAAAGTTAGACTCCTTTCACATAGATTCATACGGAAGAGCCAACACGAAATATAGAGTGAAGTCTTTTGACTCAGTATCGCCACTTTCGATTCCTTTGTTCCTTTTATGCAAGTAATCTCCGATGGTACTCGCTTCAAGCATTTCGACCAACCATTGTCGCGGCGTTTAGATGGCTTTAAGGTAAAGATGTGTTGCTGATCCCACGCGGTGGTGGATCTTTAGTTCAATTTTTCATCCAACAAAGGTAGTGTATCCAAACCTTCAAGGCATAAGCGATGGCTAACAACTCCAAATTGTCGCGTCGCGCAGTTCTCCTCATGCCTTCGTTTCCTCAAAATGCTGGTGATCACGCATCCATCTTGCATCAAGACTGTCACAGAGCTTCCTTAGTCGTCGATTGCATACCAAAGTCCGGCGTCCATGTCGAGGGGACCTTTAGTAGTGTTTTCAACAACTCCGCCCGGAGCCCTCTGAAATTCTTCACCTTTACATTTCTTGGTCAAACAAACTTCTTGTTCTTCCTTAAACAACTCACGATTGGATTTGATATCTTCAAAATCTCTCGGCGAACGCGTCGATAGTATCCTGTAACCCGCTTGAAGCTACGCACCTCCCGGGATCGTTTATTGAGTGCGAGGCCATTCCCGCAGCCTCGCGACCTTGGCTAGATCTGCCGACAGAAATGCCTTAGCGGAGATGACATGCCTAAGTAGTGAATCTTCGATTGTTAAAGAGGTATTTGGGCGATACTCATATAGTTTTCATGGCGCCGGAAGCGGTAGAGACAGGAGTGCAAGTGGCACAAATCAATATCCTACGTCAATGCGAGTAGATCAAAGAAGTGCTCGTCAATGAATACTTGGATGAACGGTCCAAGTACTCGTGGAACACCCATTCATCAAACTCATAAAATAACTTGGGGCATTTGTAGGTCCCAGCGGTATAACAATAAACTCGTATATTCCAAACCTCATCTTAAAGTAGGTCTTGGGGCGTCATCTTCCTTAATTTGTAACTGGTGGTATCATGATCACAAGTAAATCTTTGAGAAGCGATTCACCTACATTTGATCCAGACGGATCAAGCAATTCTTAACAGATATTGATTCTTGATAAATTCCTTGTTCAATTGATGATAGTCGATATGACCTCCGGCCCATCCTTATTTACATTATGAAATAGTTGCACCCCATGTGACACACTAGGACATATCGGTCCTAGGTCCAACAACTCCTTGATTCATTTTTCAACTCTTACAGCTACGGAATACGACATCGATGGCCGTTCTTTCCTCCAGTTCGAATTCTAGATTTTAGGTCTATAATTGTCAATTTCTACATAGCCGGGGGCATCCTGAAGTAACTCCTGGAAGACGTCCGCAAACTCTCACCACCGGAAGGTGTTTCTAAACCCTCCACTACTCCCTTCGTTTTAGCAGGACCATAAAGCTTTACTTATGCGCGCATGCTCTTTAGAAGTTGCAAGGAAGAGATGAACCCTCGAGGGAAACTCCTGGTTTGGGCCCTACAATCACATGTCTGCATCCCTCATCATCATTCCAACAAGCTCCAGCGTTCATCTTATAGTTGAGTATGGCCTCATGTGAATTCCAACCAATCCATGCCAATCATGCTGTAAAATTACCTTGTGAATCTAAGATAAAATGTGTCTGAGTTAACCACAGTGACTCAATCTTTTCGGGCTAAGGCAACATCAACCTTTCCTCCAACCTTTTGGCTCCCAAATCCATCTCCCTGAAGCTAAACTCATCTCATTCATTTGCCTTTACCTTAATCCTTTTTGGTGTTGCCAGAAATGAACTCTCGGTAGCACGGTCTATCAAAATACTAAGTTTGATCCAATGAGTACACGTAAAGATCTGCGAACCTGATTAGTGATTCTGCCGGTGGTTCGCGCATGTATCTGATGGGCCTTGCCCAGTCATTACAAATACTAGTGAGGCAGAAGTGCAAGAATTGTTTTTTTGAATTTTTCATGACGGAAAAGACGACAACAATGGAACCACACAAACATGCAACGAACAAAACACGTAGATCCAACAATAGACAACTACGACTCCACACACTAACACAAGAGCAACTGGGCGAAACCGTAAACCAATGAATACAAACAACTACTGCTTTGACACATCTTGTGCGTCTACAGACTAAGGATAACATCCATGTCCAATACGACCTTGATGACCGATTAATATAAGACCTCGATGGCATACAGCCAATGCATGAAAGCATTAAACCCAAAGCGTAAACAGCTACAATGAACAAGCCAGCAACTGCAACAAGTAAACATCCCTGTCGTAGCACATCCATCCAACCAAGATTCTCCGATTAAGCCCTATCCAATAGGGTATGAAGGAAATATGAAGAAGAGTTTCCTTACATTTTTGTACAACTATACATCTTACATTTATATATATATATATGCCAGTTGATCGGGCAGGAGTGCCTTGTCGTCCAACAAAAGAAGGAAGGTTATCAATGGAGGAAACCATCACTAAGGCTCTATTCTTCAAGAGCAAGGGCTTCGGTTCATTCACGACACCTCAAATTGTTCCATTTTCTTACACCAAGGGTACCGTCACAAATGAGAGTCAAAATCGTTCCACCACATCATCTAAGTCTCAAGTATTAAGTCGCGTTTACCTTGAGTGTCAAGTAACTTGAGAGAAAGAGAGACCAGGGGTCCATCGATTATGCACAACTCAATTTTTGTTTCTCTTGAAGTGAACAAAGTAATTTTCAAATTTCATAAGAACCTCACACTGATTTCTTTTCATGTATAAAAGAGAGGGTTTATAAATATCTATGTATGTCTTCAATACTGTTGCATTTTCTAGAATAAAAATAGCTTATTGATATTTACCTCTCACTCTATTGTTGGGTAAAAGTTTGTGATGTATCGGTGTTAATACTTGGCTCATCCAACTTCTCTCGAATCAATATCGAATATGTGACTACTAAGCACATACAAAATATTCTATAATATATTACATTGTTATGCCCTTCTTTTTGTTACTACTGAAGCATATTACATTGACATATACTCAACAATACATTGTATAATACATAATGCATGATAGTGCAAAAGTGTTAATTATATGTACCAGGTTGAATTTCCGAAATTCCTACAAATGGAAAATAGTTTCTAACGGTAACATACCTCATAAGCAAAAAATGACTCTTTAGTAGTGTTCATTACAACAACATGTAACTTATGTGGTAATATTTATATGAATTTCACAACACTTAGAATCATATATTCTTATTCCGATGCAAATGTAATTTAATCCATGGAATGGTAAAATAAAATATCAATTGAAGGCCTCTTCTTCAAACCAAACTATCCGACGGTTGGTGAAGCGAATATTTCTAATGGGATGTAAATTAGCCATCTTTTCAAGAGTATGTGTTCTCTATACAAACCTGCCCATTTAATCATGTAAAATTTCAGTGGCCACACTAAAATTAAAACACACAAAAAAAAAAAAATGAAGTGAAAGGATTTCTACGAATACAAGATCCACATTACCTTGGGGAGTAGTACGGTCTTTGTAAAGAGGAGGTTAAGTAGACCAAAATTCTTTGACATTCTGAGTGGTGTTATCATTTACCAAACGCAGCACGATGAACGCAGGCATTCATTCCGTGAATGACGCATTGGCTATAAAATGTAGTTGACACAAACACACAGGCTGTCTTTTAATCAAGGGGAGTCCATTTAACACTATACTTTATAAACCAACCAATTTCTCTCACTGGGCATGCAGCAATAGCTGATGCCAGTAAAATTCAGGACAAAGCGTGGAACAAGGTTTTGCATACCGAGGTCACACATAGGCGATGAAAATCATTGGGCGTTATAGGAACATATGAAGGTATTAATGATGTGACCTTGCAGTCATGATCCAGCCATAATAGATCACTAAGATTTCCATTACAGAAAAGCAGAGAAATAGGTGGTTGGGGTGTGCAAAACGTGGTCAGAAATGTTGACAATGGCCGACCATCTAAGGGGTAAATCATTGTCCGGTAAATGTAAAACGCAGGGGTAACCGCCATTGGTTCGATGGCTTTTGGGTTCAACCCAATCGTATCCAAGGAGGACAAACTCGATGCTCAACAATGATAAACACACAGACAATCACATAAACAAATGTGTTGTCCTTCCGCGAGAATCACAACCATGATCCTGAAGTCAAAACAGGCACACAATAAATCAACCTTTACATCTTCCACACAGCTGCAGCAGTTGAACTAGGATTTAGCATTAACGATAATAACAACATTACTGCGAGGTGTATGTCTATAAACTAACAATCTTAACAATACTAATGACATTACTGCATTCGTACATCTGCGAATTATCAATAATAAAAATACTAACAACATTCTTGCGATTGTAAACTGTGATTTATTTAACTCTAATTCAACAATAATAACAATACAACCATTTCTTGTTGATGTTATATAAATTCTTAGTCATCCATTAAAGATAAAAATCATGGTTCATATATTTACACTTGCTATACCAAGAAAACGTCGATTAATCCACTATTTTTCTATCCCAACGCAGAACATAAAATCACCGTCTCAATGTTAAAACACATGCATGAGGTCCAATGCAGACAAGGGCATGGATGATTAAATCAAGCAAAGTAAAAAAATCCAAGGTTAAGCCCTCGAGTTGTGAAGAAGAACAAAAACAAAACAGAGATAAACCATTCAAGGGCACGAAATCATACTCAGTTACCCTTCTTTTTGGAAGGAGCAGACAACAATCCCGGTAAAGAGCGAACAATAAGTGGGCTGGCTGGCAGAACATCCTTTGCTCATCATCCTCGGACATAATAGGGTGTTGAGATCATATGTCTTTACCTGCTTGCTAAGAGTGGCTGACCATAGGTTAGACTCTGGCCGAGGCCCCTTTCGGCCGAGGACATGAGCTAGGGATGAAGGCTAAACAACCAAGAAGGTCACACTCAACACAGCAGGGTGGTCAACACGTGCGGGGAAAACGAAGAATACATAGAGTCCAGCAATCATCAAGCTAGGCTAAGGATAAGTTTAGTCATCAATTTAAAATTCAATCTACTTACCTAATCAACATGCGGATCCAAGCATAAAACCCTACAACATCTATTATACAAAATAAAAGAGTATATGTTTCTTGATCATCAACTTTGATTGATGTCCCATAGCGCTCCATCCATACTCCCACTTTCGCCAACCTGTGAGACTTCACCGGTACCTCCCAACCCAATGCTAGAGGGTACTCTTCTTCCCCTTATTTAGAACGCAAATGGGCCACACTCACTATCCATAGATTTGACTAGATCCGGCCCTGGCCTCGCCAGAGGCCTAGCTACCACTCCTCACCAAAATGGATATCCCAACTTCCACAAGAAAAAAATCAGTCAAGCCCGGATAGTGCAGCAAGCGTGGCGTTACATAGATAGGAATATCCCCTTCCTCTTTCTCCTTCCTTCATTTTAAATAGTTTCGAACCTCCTCCTCTTTCCTAAAATCTCATTTGTTTAATTAGAGTTTTAAAACTAAATTCCTAAAATTTCCTCTCCATATAAGTGTTACCCATCCCCTTCATCCCTCCATTATTTAATTTAATTAATTAACTATCTTATTTCCCTCACCCACCTAGAGTTACTTCTAGAATCCCTCCTAAAATTGTCCCCAAATCCCCTTCGAGGTTTTAAAGGCTTTCCCTATTGTAAAATTGTTAATTAGGTTAAAGAATTAGAAAGCTCTTAAATGGTAGGTTCTTCACTAAGTTGACTTCTCGCTTTTTTTCCCTTAAGTTCCCCTTTTCCCTTTTTATGTTTACCTCTTTCCTAGTTTTCTAAAATTTAGATTTTCCCTCTTTCCCCTTTTACTTAGAAGTCAAAAGTGATTATTAAAATTAACCCTTTTTCCCTTTTTCTCATTTTAATTAGTATTTTTAAATTATCAAAATAATAAAACCATTAATTCTCCTTTTTCTTTTTTTTTAAACAAAAAAAAAAAAAATTTATTATTATTTTTTGAATAAATTAAATTTCTTATTCCTTAGATGTTACAAGATTTAACTAAGGTCTTAATTATTATTTAAAGTTGTTTTATTGTAACTATTATTATTATTATTTAAGTTGTTTTATTGTAATTATTATTATTATTATTATTCATTTAGGCGCATTTTTTTTAAAGGTAGACAAATTTTACCCCTAAGCGTAATTTAGACTTAGAGCTTAAATTTTCATACTCGTGTTATTTAATTAGGAAATTGTTTTAAAAGAAACTTAACTCGTTGTTGTCCTAAGGCCATCTAGGTTCCATTCATCTATCATCAACAACCTGGCGTGCCTTTAGGATAGCAGGTTCTCAAGTTACCCACTCGCCTCATCTGTTCCTTTTCACGACGTGCCCTTTAGGGCCTTCACGTGCTCCAAAGGTGCCCTCACCTCTCCTTTTCCCTTGCCACGATCTTGCCCTTGAATACACTCACGTGCTCCAAATTCTGCTTGCCTCATAATATGTTCCTTGCGTGTTCCTTGAGGGCTGCTACATGCTCAAGGTGCCTCCTCATCTTTTCCCTTGCAGTGGTGGCAGCCGGAATGCCTCACGTGCTCAAAGTACCACTTGCCTCATATGTTCCCTTGCGATGTTCCTTGGGGCCTTTCGTGCTCAAGGGTGCCACTTCATACTCTTGACTAATTTCATAGACATCAATAACCCTGGAGTCATCTGCATATGAACTTATGGAGAATAAGGGCATCTAAGGGAATAAGGCCCCGTAGCTGTGCACACCTCTTAGAGTCATCGTGAGCGACTATAAGTAGTATTCCCTCACAACATTGTGGTCCTCTCGAACTAGGTCGTTAACCTCTGATTCGAGGACCTGTGGCGGAGATGTAAGTAGTTTGTGGTAGGGCTGTTGTCCACCTCTCCCTCAACATCTTTGGTGTTGAGTAGATGCATGAGCCTTTACTCCACATGTGAGTGCAGTGGAATAAAGCTATCGTTAGCACATCATCAACAAATCATGTCAAAACATATCCATATCATATCATCTAATCCGGATGCACTAATATCCGCGATGAAACAATCAAACCCCAATGGTGCCCTCCTTCCATTCGATCCGAGGAGTCCAATGGAGTTCCATTGATGCCTCTGCATCCTCGAGGTCCAAAATCACCTCGGTAAAATAGGAGTCGAAAACCTTAGCACTGTCTATGTCCAAAGCGATGAAAACAACATGTCATCAACCCATAGCACCTCATAATCAAAATCAATTGTTTTAATAGCATAATAATCAAGACACTTGCTCGCAAGTGTCGCCAAAGAATAAGTTAAATTTCGGTGTGCGGGCGGGGATGTTACAAATTGAAACTCGTAATCCCACTATTTTAGTGATTAACATTGCAATATTTCTCTTTACCTATACATTGTGGATGTGACAGTTGGCGTGTTAATTTCTTGTTGACTTGGTTCCTCTCACAGTTCACCCTCCTGAGTTGCATGCTCTTCCATTTAAAGAGATAATATATAAATATATGTCGAAATAAATATCTACAATCACCGGTAAATATTTATAATTCTAAAGCATACATACCCGGAATGGGTACTCTGCTCCCCAATATCATTGGACATGTGCACCCTAGTATGGCGTGGTAATGCTACGTTGAATTCCTCTAAGATTCCTTTATTTGTAAGTTGCATTGTTGTGAAACAAACAAATACTTAGTTAGGTTGATATAATAAAATGGACGCACAATCGTACTCTGTGGTTTCCTTTTTCATTTTATTTACCTGCGTGGTTAGGGAGATTGGAGTCTTCCCCAATATTCTCCTATATTCAATCACATGCTAAAATCATGCTTGTAACCAAGCTTTAAGATTCTATCCTCGTTAAAGGAAGTAGTATCAAACATATTTAACTGCAATAAATAACACCATTAAAATTACAATAACAAAACAAATATTTGTTTTCTCTTTGTTAAAATAAATATTAACCATGAGTTAATCATTTTAATTCTTACGATTTGGGAATTTAGTTTTCCATAGCAAGCTTGGCCTAATTTATGCTTCCGTGCTTTCCATTCTAGCCTTGGTTGTTTTGGAGGTGTTAGGTAGCCTTATATGGAATTTTTGAAAAAACATAGATATTGGAATTATTGCTTAAAATAAGAAAAGAAAAAACATAAAATGAGCATATTTCACTAATAATATGACATGTGTTGTACCTTTCTTGACCACCTCATGGTTGTCGTCCTTGTTTTTAAAAAAAAATATCCTTTGTATCCTCTATCAAAGCCTTCCACGTTTTCTTCGGAACCATGGGAGGGCACTCATGCTTGAAGTCTAATTGCAATTTCTCCCTATAGTAGATACTGGTATATTTTAAATTCTCGTCAACTAACTTTGACAACCACTTTCTTGTTGAACATGTTTTAGGAACAAGTTTACCATGTGGTCCTATCAATTCATCTTTCTTTTCTATCTTGGCCATTCCACAATGTTTGAATGGTGTGAACCAACAACTCCAATGCTTTTTTGTTCAAGTTTTTGTAGAAAACATTGTTTCCTGCATAAGCGTGTTATCCATTAATTTATATAATCTCAACAAATGTCCATTTCAGATTTCATGATAAAAATGAATCAATTAATTAACAAATACCTTCAATCTTTTGAATCTTTATCAGAACACACGCGTCATCCACCAAAAAGGTGGGATCTAGTGATCCGGTCTTTTCAGGTGGTTCTTCTCCGTAGCAGAATAGCTTCCTCTCCATCTCTGATGGATTCCCTCTGGAGTCATGTGGAGTCCCATAATCCATCTCATCATGATCCGGCATGTCGCCTTCGGTCAACGTCTGTGCTGATCGATGGATTTTGAGAACCTCAAAGAGTCAAAATCCTCGCCCAGCTGCTTTCTACCTTGGGAATTTTTTGTGCATTCGACCATCAGCACTTTCACCTATGGCGGTAGCGGGGATCGATAGGGTCTGCGGGGGCCGCGGGGTTTAAAAATCCTGGTGACTTTGCACAATGGGACCATATAGAAGATATACAAAAAAAGGGATATAGAAATTGTCATATCGGTGAGAAAATATGTGAATATGATACTTACCCAAAAATTAGTTATTAGATTTTTGTAGCTCTGCAATTCTTCCTGTCCTCCACGTTAATAGGGAATTATTTTGCCGAAAACAAAGCCTAGATATTTAATGTTTTCCAGCTAGCTGGGGATTTCTTTAGATGGTTTCTGTTAGGTCATTTAAGGATAAAATGTTTGAAATATCATCAAGATCCTGGGTGGGTGCCTTCCATTGCCCATGCCATACTTACATTTGATGAATAAAATTAATGAGACAGACTTTAACATTTGAGAAATTTATTTATCCTAGTCACAACTTATTACTATATTTAACATTTAAAATTTTGAGACTAGCGGGTTCCTTTCCTGATCCTGGATAGATATAGTGGGTGACTTTCCATGATCTGGACGAAATTGACACAATAAATAAATCAAAAGGAGTTATGAAATTCACCTATAATGTTAAAAAAATGATATTACAGTAATGTCAGAAAATAAATAATGAAATTTCCAACATTTAATTGTTCTGATCATAAGTTGTTACTATAATTATCGTTTACCTGCTGAGGCAGAATGTGTGCATTTCCACGGTCACCCTAAACAAATGTAGCGAATTGATTTTCCATGGTCACCACAGATGAAGTTGACACAATAAATCAATTAACAAAAGTTATGAAATTCGATGTAACATTAAAAATGAAATATTGCAATAATGTGAAAATAAATAATAGAATTTCAGAAATTTAGTTGTAGTCATAGAGTTGTTACTATATTTAACATTTTACTTGTTGAGGCATAAGATTGCATTTCCATGAGTCACCACAGAGGCGGATGTAGAGGGTGATTTTTCACGATCACCTGAATGAAGTTGACACAATAAATCAATCGACAAAAGTTATGAAATTCACAGCAACATTAAACAAATAAAATATTGCAGTAATATCGAGGAAAATAAATAATGAAATTTTAGAAATTTAGTTGTTGTAGTCTTAAGTTGTTACTATATTAGCATTTACCTGCTGAGGCATGGTGGGTGCATTTCCATGATCACCGAGGGCAGGATATAATATGATTTCTCATGGTCACCTGGACATATATTGACACAATAAATTAATCAACCAGAGTTATGAAAGTAATTATCATTTAAAAATGAAATATTGCGATTATATCGAGGAAATAAATAATGAAAATGAAATGTATGTAGTAAAAATTGAAATATTGTAAAGGCATAAATTATAACAATGATTGATCAAAGGTTGAGTTGAATTCTATGTAATATATTTACCCCCATGTACACCCCTTGATCTTCGATTTAAGTTTATGTCGATCAACAGCTCTTCTGGAAATATTGTTTTGCACATGCTAATACAATTTCATGCATCCCCTCATCAGGTAAATGCTAAATATAGTAACAACATGACTACAACAACTGATTTCTAAGAATTTCATTATTTATTTTTCTGATATTACTGCAATATTTTATTTGTTTAATGTTACAATTGAATTTCATAGCTTTGTTGATTGATTTATTGTGTCCGCTTCTGTCCAAATTGATCGTGGGAAAATCGCCCGCTACATCTACCAGGGTGACCATGGAAATGCACCTGTACCTCAACAAGTAAATGTTAAATATAGTAACAACTTATGACTACAACTAAATTTCTGAAATTTCATTATTTATTTTCTCATATTACTGCAATATTTTACATTTTTTAATTGTTACACGTATGAATTTCATAACTTTTTTTGATTGAGTTATTTTGTCAACTTCTGTCCAGAGTGACCATGGAAAATCACCCGCTACATTTGTCAGGGTGACCGTGGAAATGCACCCATTCTGCCTCAGCAGGTAAACGATAATTATAGTAACAACTTATGTTCTAGAGACAACTAAATTTCTGGAATTTCATTATTTATTTTTTCTGATATTACTGCAATATTTCATTTTTTTTAACATTATGGTGAATTCATAACTTTTCTTGATTTATTTATTGTGTCAATTTCTGTCCAAGGTGAGCCGTGGAAAGTCACCCCATCTATAGGGTGACTGTGGAAAGGAACCCGTTGTGTCTCAACAGCTAAATGTTAAATATAGTAATGAATTATGACTAGGATAACTAAATTTCTCAAATGGTAAAGTTCATCTCATTAATTATATTCATCAATGTATTGTGGCATAGACGTGTGGAGGCACACACTGAGGATCTTGATGAGGATAAAATATTTTATTCCAATGACCCAATAGAAACTATCGCAAAGAACTTGAAGAAGGAAAACATTAAATATCTAGGTTTGTTTTGCAAAATGCCCCTGGCTGGGAGGACAGGGGAAAAGAATTATGACTACAAAATACAATAAATAATTTTGGGTTAAGTGGCATCTTCACATATTTTCATCAGATATGACAATTTCATATCCTTTTTTGTTTATATTTTCTATATGGTCTGATAAAGTAAAATTTTCCGTTTGTAGGTTTAAACCCCGTGCCCCAGGACCCTATCGATCCTGCTACTGCTATAGGTAGCAGTGATGGTCGAATGCAACAAAAAATTCGACATAGAAAAGTACAAGTGATGATTTTTTAGCCTCCTGAGGTTCCCCTCAAATCCATTGACGAAACACAATGATGTTGACCGACATGACATGCAGGAGCATGATGAGAATGGATTATGGGACTCCACGTGACTTCAGAGAGGAACGTACTGTAGATGGAAGGAAGTTATTCTACATGGAGAAAGAACGAATTAAAAGCACTGGATCACTAGATCTCACCTTTCTGGTGGATGACGCATGCGTTCCAATAAAGATTCAGAAGATTGAAGGTATTTCTTAATTAATTGATTCATTTTTACCATGAAATTGAAATGGACATTTGTTGAGATTATTATATAAATTAATGGATAACACGTTTATGCAGGAAACAATGTTTTCTACAAAAACTTGAATGACAAACATTGGAGTTGTTTGGCTGACCATTCACACACGGTGGAATAATAGAATAAGAAAAAGAAAGATATGAATTGATGAACCACATTGTAAACTTGTTCGGCAACATGTTCAACAAGAAAGTGGTTAATAAGTTAGTTGACGAGAATTTAAAATATACCAGGGCCCAATATTGGGAGAAATTGAAATTAGACCTCAAGCATGAGTGCTCTCCCATGGTTCCAGAAAGCATTGGAAGGCTTTGATAGAGGATACAAAGGATATTTTTTAAAACAAGGAGTACATCACGAGTTGGCCAAGAAAGGTACAACACATGTCTTATTATTAGTGAAATATGCTCATTTATGTTTTCTTTCTTGTTTTAAGTAAATTCAATATCTAATGTTTTCAAAAATTCCATATATAAGCTACCTAACACCTCCAAAACAACCAAGGCAAGAGTGGAAAAGCACAAGAATGGAAAGAAAGCAAGCTTGTATGGAAAACTAAATTACAAATGTGAAATTAAATGATTAACTGTAGTTAATATTTATTTAACAGTGAAAACAAATATTTGTTTTTGTTATTAGTGGTACAATGGTGTTATTTATTGCAGTTAAATATGTTTGACACTACTTCCACCGAGGAGGAACTGAATCTTAGTTACAAGCATGGTTTAAAAAGTGTCATTGAATATGGAAAAATCTTGGTGCAGACTCCAATCTCTAACTCACGCAAGGTAAATCAAATTAATAAGGAAACCATAGTAGCATGATTGTAAAAAGTTTATTCATATTTTATTATATCAACCTTAGCTAAGTATTTATGTTTGAACAACAATGCAACTACAACAGTGAATCTAGAGGAATTCAACAGACACCACGTCATACAAAGGTGCACATGTCCAATGATATTGGGGAGCAAAGTACCCATTCCAATATGTATGCTTCAAAATTATAAATATTTACTGTGATTGTAGATGTTCATTCCTGACTTATACTTATATACTATCTTCTTTAAATGGGAAGAATGTAGCTAAGGAGGTTGAACTGTGAGAGGAACCAAGTCAACAAGAAATTAACACGCCAACTGTCACATCCACACAGACAGGTAAAGAACAATAATGTAATGTTAATCAAATAGTGGATTACTTATTTCATCCCGCTCTGGCACATGAGCGAACTTATTCTTGAGGACACTTGCTCATAAGTGATCCGGATTATTATGCTATTAAAACAATTGATTTTGATTATGAAGCGTTATGGGTTGATGACATGTTGTTTTACTGCTTTGACATAGACAGTCTAATTGACTCAGTTTTACTGGTGTGCAGGATTTTGGACCTCGAGGATGCAGAGGCATCAATAGGACCCCTTGGACTCGGATCGAGTCAAAGGTGTACCATTGAGGTTTGATTGTTTTACTGTATTAGTGCATCTGATTAGATGATATGATATATAGATATGTTTGACATGATTTGTTGATGATGCAGGCTAACGATAGCTTGTCGACCAGACTCACATGTGGAGTAAGGGGTCACGCACGACTACCAAAGATGTTGAGGGAGGTGTGGACCAGCTTAGCCCTGCCAAATCCTACTGCCCTCTCTCCTTTGAGAGCCGAGCTGGCCAAGGTGCTTGATTACCCTGGTCCGGGAAGGACCCTAATGTTGTGAGGGAATACTCTGATAATTAAGCTCCGCGATGACTCTAAGAGGTGTGCAATAAGAAGCGGGGGCCTTATTCATAGATGTAATTCTCCCATAATTTCACCTGGTGGAGTGTTGGCTCGAGGGGTTATTGATGTCTATGGGAAGTCAGAGAAGTAGTGGCACCCTTGGAGCCGCGTAGATGCGTCTGAAGAACATCGTGCAAGAGGTTATATGGGAGCAAGAGTGGCACCCTTAGACGCGTAGTGTATCTGAAGGGCATCGTGCAAGGGAAAAGATGAAGTGGGTGGCACCCTTGGTGCATGTGGTGCATCCTGAATGGAATGTCGCGCAAAAGAAACATAAGGGCAAGTGGCACCCTTGGAGCCGCTAAGTGTATTACGAAGACTTGTCGTCTGAGGAAAAGATAAAAATTGATGGCACCTTGGAGCACGTGGCGTCCACAAAGACACGTCATAAAAGGAAGCGAGATGGTGAGTGGCACACTTGGATCACGTTGTGCGTCCTGAAGGGCGCGTCGTGTTGTTGATGATAGATGAATGAACCTAGATGACCTTAGGACAAATAACGTGATAATAAATTTTTAAAACAATTTCCCCTAATTAAATGTCATAAATACAAAATTTAAGCTCTAAGTCTAAATTACGCTAGTAGGTAAGAGTACATCTGCAACTAAAAAAATAAAATAAATGAATAGTAATAATAATAATAATGATTACAATAAAAACAACTTAAATAATAATAATAATAGTTACAATAAGAAACAACTTAAATAATAATTGGACCTTAGTTAAAATCTTGTAACAGAGGAATGAAATTTAATTTATTCAAAAATCAATAATAAATTTGTTGAAATAAATTTAAAGAAAAGGAGAATTAATGGTTTTATTGTTTGATAATTTTAAAATATAATTAAAATGAAAGGGAAAAGGTTAATTTCCACGCCTTTTGAGTTCTAAGTAAAAGGGGAAAGAGGAAAATCTAAATTTTAGGAAACTAGGAAAATAAGTAAACATAAAAAGGGAAAAGGGAACCCAAGGAAAAGCGGAAGTCAACTTAGTAAAAGATCTACCATTTAAGAGCTTTCTAATTTTAAGCTGAATTAGCAATTTCATAATAAGGCTTTAAAACACAGCAAAAATTTAGGAGGGACACCTAGGAGTGATTCTTCGAGTAACTCTAGGTGAGTGAAATAAGATAGTTAATTAATTAAAGAAATTAAATAATGGAAGGATGAAGGGGATGGGTGACCTTATCTGGAGGAAGAATTTTTAGGAATTTAGTTTAAAACTCTAATTAAATGAGATTTTTAGGAAAGAGAGGATGTTAAACTATTTAAAATGAAGGAAGGAGAAGAGGAAGGGGATATTCTATTTAAATAGCATTCGCTCTGCAGAATTATCTGCTTGACTGATTTACTATGGAAGTTGGGATATCCATTTTGGTGAGGAGTGGTAGCTCGACTTTGTGAGGCGAGCTGGGAGCTAGTTTAAATATATGGATAGTGAGTGTGTGGCCCATTTACTTATTTCGAGGGGCTAAGGGGGAAGAAGAGTACCCCTAGCATTGGCTGGGAGAATGCAGGTGAGTCTCGACGGTTGGCGAGTGGGAGATGCATGGAGCGCATGGACATCAATCCATGGTGATCAAGAAACAATACTCTCTTTTCATTTTGTATAATAGATGTTGTAGGTTTATGCTTGGATGCGCATGTTGATTAGGTAAGTAGATTGAGCGTTACATTAATGGCGAACTTTTCTTAGCCCACAAGCAGTGATTGTTGGCTCCCCATGGCCTTCATTTTCCCCACACATCTTGACCACCCTGTTGTGTTGAGTGTGACCTTCTTGAATGTTTAGCCTTCATCCCTGAACTCCACGAAGTCCTGCTTTGTGATCACTTGAGAGCCTAACCTGGTCCCGTCACCTTAAGCGTTAAAGACATGGATCTCAACACCCTATTTTTCTGTCCGAGGATGATGAGCAAAGATGTTCCTGTCAATGATCCACCTCTATTAAGCCCTTGGCTGATTGTTGTCTTGCTCCTTCCAAAAAAGAAGGGTACCTCTGAGTATGGATTTCATGTGCCCTTGTTGGTTTATCTCTGCTCTTGTTTCTATTCTTCATGCCTTCGAGGGCTTAACCTTGGATTTTTTTACTGTGCTTGATTTAATCATCCATGCCCTTGTCTGCATTGGACCTCATGCATGTGTTTTAACATTGAGACGGTGATTTTATGTTCTGCGTTGGGATAGAAAAATAGTGGATTAATCGACGTTTTCTTGGTATAGCAAGTGTAAATATATGAACCATGATTTTTATCTTTAATGGATGACTAAGAATTTATATAACATCAACAAGAAATGGTTGTATTGTTATTATTGTTGAATTAGAGTTAAATAAATCACAGTTTACAATCGCAAGAATGTTGTTAGTATTTTTATTATTGATAAGTCACAGATGTACGAATGCAATAATGTCGTTAGTATTGTTAAGATTGTTAGTTTATAGACATACACCTCGCAGTAATGTTGTTATTATCGTTAATGCTAAATCCTAGTTCAATCAGTGTAAAGGTGGAAGACAACATTGATTTATTGTGTGCATGTGTTTTGACTGGTGTGACTGCGTTGTGATTCTGTGAAGGACAACACATTTCCATTTATGTGATTTTTTTTGTGTTTTACATTGTTGAGCATGGTCAGTTGTTGAACAAATCAGTGGGCAGCCTCAATCATGGTGGCAATCCTTCTTCCTAATCCATCTATCAATTTTATTGCTCTATTCGTGACCCATTTGTATGCAAACCTTGTCTATGTTTTTCTTGTCTGGAATTTGGCTAGGTGTCATTATTGTGTTGCATGCCGAGTGAGAGAGAAATTATTGGTTTATAGCATAGTGTTAGTGACTCCCCTTGATTAAAAGACAGCCTGTGTGTTTGTGTCAACTACATTTTATAGCCAATGCGTCATTCACGGAATGAATGCCTGCGTTCATCGTGCTGCGTTTGGTAAATGACAATTAAATTGTGAATGTCAGAATTTTTTTTGGCTCCCTGCCCTCTTTCTGAGTTGGTATGTCATCATAAGGTAATGGATCTTGTATTGTTAGAAATCCTTTTCTTTTCCTTCATTTTTTTTTGTGTATTTGTTTCTCCATTTTGGTAGCCATTGAAATTTTTTACATGATTAAATGGGTATGGTTTGTATAGAAAACACATACCTTAAAAAGATAAGCGTGACATCCTATTGAAATATTCGTTTCCTCAGTCAACCGTCGTGATAGTTTGGTTTTAGTTAAAGAGGTCTTCAATTGATAGCTATTTTATTTTACCGATTCCATAGTTAAATTGTTGTTGCATTTCAATTAGAATATATGATTCTAAGTGTTGTGAAATTCATATAAATATTACCACATAAGTTACATGTTGTTGTAATGAACACTACTAAAGAGTCATTTTTTGCTTATGAGGTATGTTACCGTTAGAAACTATTTTCCATTTGTAGGAATTTCGGAAATTCAACCTGGTACATATAATTAACACTTTTGCACTATCATGCATTATGTATTATACAATGTACTGTTGAGTATTGCATAGTTAATATGCTTCAGGAAAATAAAAAAGAAGGGTATATGTCAATGTAATATATTATAGAATATTTTGTATGTGCTTAGTAGTCACATATTCGATATTGATTCGAGAGAAGTTGGATGAGCCAAGTATTAACACTGATACATCACAAACTTTTACCCAACAATAGAGTGAGAGGTAAATATCAATAAGCTATTTTTATTCTAGAAAATGCTGTGATGTTGAGCATGCATAGATAAACCCTCTCTTTTATACATGAAAAGAAATCAGTGTGAGGTTCTTATGAAATTTGAAAATTACTTTGTTCACTTCAAGAGAAACAAAAATTGAGTTGTGCATAATCGATGGACCCCTGGTCTCTCTTGCTCTCAAGTTACTTGACACTCAAGTTGAACGTGACTTAATACTTGAGACTTAGATGATGTGGTGGAACGATTTTGACTCTCATTTGTGATTTGAAAATTTTGGTGTAAGAAAAATGAAACAATTTGAGGTGCTTGAATGAACCGAAAGCCCTTGCTCTTGAAGAATAAGCTTCTCCTTAGTGATGGTTTCTCCATTGGATAACTCTTCCTTCTTTTGTTGGAATGAGACAAGGCACCTTGCCTGATCAACTGGGCATATATATATATAAATGTAAGATGTATAGTTGTACAAAAAATGTAAGGAAACTCTTCTTCATATTTCCTTCAGCACCTTATGGGATAGAGGCGTTGATAACTTGGTCGGAGTCTGTACTTTCACGCATTGTGGGAGCTACTTGTTGTAGTTGTTGGCGTTGTTCATTGTAGTTGTTTGGGCACTTGGGTTTAACACCTTCATGCATTGGGTTGCATGCCATCGAGGTCTTAAGGTTAACTGGTCATCAAGGTCGTCGTGTTGGGACATGGATGTTATCCCTTAGCTCGTAGGCGTGGTCATGTTTGTGTCAGGCGAGTAGTTGTTTGTATCTATTGGTTTACGTGTGTTTACTTGAGGATGCTCTTGTGCTAGTCGTGGAGTCGTAGTTGTCTATTATTTGGATCTCGTGTTTTGTTCGTTCACATGTTTGTGGTTCAATTGTTGTAGATATTTTTAGTCATGAAAAATTCAAAAAACAATTCTTGCCTTCTACTCACTAGTATTTGTAATGGTAGGCCAAGGCCCATGTCGGTTATCTTGTGATGAATAACCACACGGAGAATCGATCAAGCTGTGCTTTCGAGGCAGCCAGTACCTCCATCCATTCCATTCCATCCGGTGTCCATTCCATTCCATCCGGCTGTCCATTCCATGGTCATGCCATGTCCATCCATTCCTTTCCTTCCATCCATCCATCCATCCATTCCATCCATTCCATTCATCCTTCCATTCCATCCATCCATGTGCTCCTTCCTCCTTCCTCCATCCATCCATCCTCTCCGTCCATCCATCCTTCCATTCCTTCCATTCCATTCTTCCTCATTCCTCCATCCTCCATTCCATTCATCCATTCCTGTCCATTCCATCCATCCGGCTCCTCCGTCCATTCCATTCCATTCCATCCTCCATTCCATTCCATTTCCATGTCCATCCATTCCATTCCATCCATCCATCCATCCATCCATTCCATTGCCATCTTTTCCTTCCTTTCCATTCCATTCCATCCATTCCTTCCATCCACTCTTTCCATCCATTCCGTCCATCCATCCGGTCCATCCATCCTCCATCTTCCTTCCATTCCATTCCATCCATTCCATCCATTCCGTCCTTCCATCCGTCCATCCTCCTTCCTTCCTTCATCCATCCATCCACCTTCCTCCTTGTCCTCCGTCCATTCATCCGTCCTTCCTTCCTTCCTCCATCCGGTCCATCCATCCATTTCCATCCATCCATCCATCTTTCCATCCATCCATCCATTCCATCCTCCGTCCATCCATCCATTCCATTCCATTCCATCCATCCATCCATTCCTTCCTCCATCCATTCCATCCATCCATCCTTCCTTCCATCCATCCCTCCATCCATTCGTCCATCCATCCATTTGTCCATTCCTTCACTCTTCCTTCCATCCTCCAATCTCTTCAGAATCAGATCGTGATGTGTGGCCCTTTAAATCGGGGGCTAAGGAAGAAGAGTACCCCTAGCATTGGGTGGGAGGTACCGGTGTAGTCTCACCGGTCGGTACGTGGGAGTTGCAAGGAGCATGTGGATGACACTTGGAGCAGGCGAACATGCAACGATGCTCTCTTTTCATTTGGTATAATAGATGTTGTAGGTTTATGCTTGGATATGCATGTTGATTAGGTAGATAGATTGAATGTTAGATTGATGAGCTGAACTTTTCTTAGCCTATTTCGATGAGTTATTGTTGACTCCCATGAGTCTTACGTTTCCACCGCGCGTCTTTACCATCACCAGAGTGTTAGTGTGACCTTCTTGAGTTTATCCGACCTTTGTCCCCAGCTCACCGGTCTTACGAAGCCGTTAGGCGGGGAGCCTGATCTACGTTCATCACCTTAGCGTTAAAATACCTATAGATCTCAATGCCTTGCTTTTGTACAGGGATGATGGGCGAAGGATGTTCCTGTCATCCGTCGACCTCTATTGTTCACCCTTGGATGATTGTTTTCTTGCACCTTCTAGAAAAAAGTATACAATGCTTATGGATTTCATGCGCCCTTGTTGGTTCATCTCTTTGTTTGTTTTTGTTCTCCACACCTCGAGGAATTAACCTTGGATTTTTTTTTTGCGCTTGATTTAATCATCCCTGCCCTTTTCTGTGTTGGACCTCATGCCTATGTTTTAACATTGAGATGGTGATTTTATGTGTTGCGTTGGGATAAACAAAATAGTGGATTACTCGGCGTTTTCCTAGTATAGAAAGTGTAAATATATGAACCATGATTTTTATCTTTAATGGATGACTAAGAATTTATATAACATGAACATGAAATGGCCATATTGTTATTATTGTTGAATCACACTTATATAAATCAAAGTTATACAAATCACAGTAATGTTGTCAGTATTGTTATTATTGACCTGATAATTCGCGGATGTCTGAATCTGATATCATTAGTATTGTTAAGATTGTTAGTTTGTAGACATACACCTCGCAGTAATTTTGTTAGTATGGTTAATGCTAAATCCAATTTCGATCAGTGTAAATGTGGAAGACAACATTGATTTATTGTGTGCATGTGTTTTGACTGGTGTGACTGCGTTGTGATTCTGTGAAGGACAACACATTTCCATTTATGTGATTTTTTTTGTGTTCAGCGTTGTTGAGCATCGATTTTGTCCTCCTTGGCTGCGATTGGGTTGAACCCAGAAGCCAACGAACTAGTGGTGGTTACCCCTGCATTTTACATTTACCGGACAACGATTTACCCCTTAGATGGTCGGCCATTGTCAATATTTTTGACCACGTTTTCCACACCTCAACCACTCGTTTCTCTGCTTTTCGGTTATAGTAATCTCAGCGATCTATTATGGTTTACTATGACTGTGTGTCTATGTCATTACATTGATGCGTTCCTGGTAATCACCCCAATGATTTTACTACACTATTCGTGACCCCTTTGTATCCAAAACCTTGTCTACGTTTTTCTTGTCTGGAATTTGGCTGGGTGTCATTATTGCATTGCATGCTGAGTGAGAGTGAAATTATTGGTTGATATCATAGTGCTAGTGACTCCCCTTGGTTAAAAGACAGACTGTGTGTTTGTGTCAGCTATGTTTTACAGACAGTGTGTCATTCACAGAATGAATGCTTGTGTTCAATGTCCCTGCATTTGGTAAATGAAAATTAATTTGTGAATGTCAGCAAATTTTTGTCTCCACTAACCCTCTTTGAAGTTGACCGTGTCATCCCTTAAGGCAACAGATCTTGTATTGGGAAGAAATCCTTTTCTTTTCACTTCATTTTTGTGTGTTATGCGCATTTTAGTGGCCATGAAATTTTTACATGATTAAATGGGTATGGTTTGTATAGAAAACACATACCTTAAAATATGGCGACTGCATCCTATTGAAATCTTCGGTTTCTCAGTCAGCCATCGCGATAGTTTGGTTTCAGTTAAAGAGGTCTTCCATAGATAATTATTTTATTTTACCGGCTCCATGGATTAAAATGTTATTTCATTTGAATAAGAATGTATGATTCTAAGTGTTGTGAAATTCATATAAATATTACCACATAAGTCACAAATTGTTGTAATGAACACTACTAAAGAGTCATTTTTCCTTATGATGTCTGTTATCGTTAGAAACTATTTTGCATTTGTAGGAATTTCCAAAATTCAACCTGGTACATATAATTAACACTTTTCACTATCATGCATTTATATCAATTATACAATGTATTGTTAGTATATGTCAATCATATTATATTATAGAATAATTTTTTATGTGCTTAGTAGTCACATATTCCATATTGATTCGAGAGAAGTTGGATGAGCCAAGTATTAACACTGATACATCACAAACTTTTACCCAACAATAGAGTGAGAGGTAAATATCAATAAGCTATTTTTCTTCTAGAAAATGCAACAGTATTGAAGATATACATAGATATTTATAAAATGTCTCTTTTAGACATGAAAATAAACCAGTGTGAGGTTCTTATGAAATTTGAAAATTACTTTGTTCACTTCAAGAGAAACAAAAATTGCATTGTGCATAATCGATGGAGCCCTAGTCTCTCTTGCTCTCAAGTTACTTGACACTCAAGTTGAACGCGACTTAATACTTGAGACTTAGATGATGTGGTGGAACGAGTTTGACTCTCATTTGTGATTCGAAAAGTTTGGTGTAAGAAAAATGAAACAATTTGAGGTTCTTGAATGAACCGAAAGCCCTTTCTCTTGAAGAATAAGCTTCTTCCTTAGTGATGGTTTCTCTGTTGGATAACTCTTCCTTCTTTTTGTTGGAATTAGACAAGGCACCTTGCTTGATCAAATGGGTATGTGTATAAAAATGTAAGATGTGTAGTTGTACAAAATGTAAGGAAACTCTTATTCATATTTCCTTCACACCCTATTGGATAAAGTATTTAGTAACTTAATTGAATGTACTACCCATGGAGCTGCTCATTAATAGTTATTGGCATTATTACGTTGTAATCGTTTGGCATAGGTTGAGCAGCCTTCATGCATTAGGTTCGCGTGCCATTGAGTTCTGGAATTAAGCTGGTCATCAAGGCCATCGTGTGGAACATGGATGTTATCTCCTTGGCTCGTGGTGGTCATGTTGTGTTAGGCCAATTGAGTGGTTCTATCTATTGGCTTAGGTGTTTCGCGATATGCTCCTTGTGATGAATGCGTGGGAGTCGCGCTATCTATTCTTTGAATCTATGGTGTATTAGTTCCCATTTGGCTATTGGTTCCATTGTTGTCATCTTTTCCGTCATGCAAAATTCAAAAAAACAAATTCTTGCACTTCTGCCTCGCTAGTAGTCATAATGATTGGGGATGTCACACAATTATATTTCAACATATTGATATGATCGTGCGTTGTTTGGGTTCACACCCCTAAAATGTTGCTTGGCCCTTCTCGATGGCGTAACAAGGTAATGGTACATGAGTGCGGCAGAGCACACAGACAATAGAAGGACATGAATTGCAATAAATACAGTGTCAGCGGATGATTATGATACCCCAATCATCAATTTTTTAATGTAAAAAACATAAAGCAGAAAAAATAGATATATAAATTCATGACTTGTATTTGTATGTTTTGCTCGATGTTCTAATTATGAAACATTGTTTATATAGATACAACATTATTCTTCAAGATTTTATGTGTTCATATGTTTTTATGACTATACTAGTTATGCATGAATGCCTATATGTTTTCTATATAAAACAAAATCATTTGTTGGATATGGGAATTGAGGAAGCGTGTGAGGAGGTCCATATGAGCTTCCACCTTCACTTGGTGGCCATGTTAGGTAAGGAATAACCTATTCTCGAAAAAAATAGAAGCTCATTAAGGTAAATGTAAAAAAACATAAAGCACAGAAAAAATAGATGTATAAATTCATGACTTGTATTTGTATGTTTATCGATGTTTCTAGTATGAAACATTGTTTATATGAATTACAACATTATTCTTCAATGTTTATATGTTCATATGTTTTGATGACTATGCTAGTTATGCATGAATGCCTATATGTTTTCTATATAAACAAAATCATTTGTTGGATATGGGGAATTGAGAGCGATGTGAGGGGGGGGAGGGTCCATATGAGCTTCCACCTTCACTTGGTTGGCCATGTTCAGTAGGGAATAACCTATTCTCGAAAAAAATAGAAGCTCATTAAGGTATGTGACCACTTAAGTTTTTTCTAGAGTATTTTACATAACTAAATGCATGTTTATTTGCTTATATATTATTTACTCATATAAATAATTTTTCTTTTATGATTCGTGCATGTCTTGGTGATGGAAATGAATCTCATGGACAACTCTTATCAAGTTGTATGGGCTAATGTATCTAGTGAAAGGGAAATGATAAAGTAAGGGTTTTGACGTGTTTTTTAAAGTAGGCTTTTTACTAGTAAAAGTTCACAATCCTCTAGAAAGGATAGAATTGCATTTTTGGTTGACAAGCATCAATTGTTTTAACAAAATATGAATCATAGAATATGGGAAAAACCTTTTTTTGTATTATTCCATTGACCGATACAACTATAACAATTTTTTAGTACAAAATATTAACCACACACACACACACACACACACACACATATGAACCATAAGTAAACAAACGAGAAAAGAGAAAGGGAGAATATGTACTGATAGGAGTGAATGAAGATAATAATATGAATAATGGAGTGGAGAGTGCACTCTATCCTAGTTGAATGATCCTTTTATCCAACATGTTTCGTGCCATACT
Organism: Picea sitchensis; assembly: GCA_010110895.2. Lineage (NCBI taxonomy): Eukaryota > Viridiplantae > Streptophyta > Pinopsida > Pinales > Pinaceae > Picea > Picea sitchensis. The sequence continues at coordinate 35,838 of SNQJ01S0078589.1, forward strand.
TTCAATCTCTCTCGTTTGATCATAAGGGTATCTATAGGGCCTTATGTTGGCAGAGATACTACATGGTGTATGTTTAATGGCATGTTCAGAGATCTCATGAAAAATGAAACCTTGTGGGAATTTCGTGAAACACCATGCCATTCTTATTGAAGTTATCTTTATCTCTAAAAGAACATTTACTACTTTAAGTTGGGCTTCTATTCAATGAATATTAACAATAACTCCATTAACATGTTTTTAGGAGCTTCTCCATTTTATGTGAGCTAATCACTTGAATGGGTAGAGCCTTTAGGCCATTAATTA
>SNQJ01S0078590.1:0-15491 GCA_010110895.2 Picea sitchensis
ACCTAGTCCTAGTTAATGGATCCATGCAATCATCAACTAACTGAGACACGTGTGGAAGTGAGAGAGACACATGCAACTGTTGGTGATAAAACCGAGGTTGGCATGCATGAATGACTTCCACTAGTCTAACTGAGTGTAACTGAGTGTAACTGACTCTAAACTGAAGAGGAACGCCCTATTTTGTAGGGGAATATTCTCTAAAGAGAATATTCTCATCTAAGGAATCGTTCTCAACATTAGACTATCAAACTTAGGAAAATAATTATAGGTGAGTGTGTAATATCTCCAACACCCCCTTGAACACTACTAGGGTGTACATGATGAATGCGTTCCGGCAACCAAGGCCATGTTAGATACCCATTGTACAATGCATATAAGAATGAGACACTGAAAAAAAAACGAGGAAAGAGGGAAAACCTCATGCATGGCAACCTCGGTTTTATCACCAACAGTTGCATGTGTCTCTCTCACTTCCACAATGTCTCAGTTAACTGATGATTGCATGGATTCGTTAACTAGGACTAGGTGGCAGCTCACTCCAATGTATGTCAGTGAGTGTCTAGATCTCTCTAGATCACTACTATGGCACATTAGTTACTCATGTAGCCTATATCTATTGTAAATTATTCACTCTTAGGGTGTAGAATACGGTTAATGAGAATTCTTCCATTATTTTCTCTCTTGCTTCTTCTTTCTCAATTTCTCTCTGCAAATGTGTGTGGTATTTTCTAGCTAGATCTATTCTGTGCAGGTTCAACACATTTACAAGAGGCGACAGAATTATTGTATACACATCTAGATGGTTGTGCTCCACTCAACTTTTCTACCCTTGATGATCGAGATTTGGGGGGGTAATGGATATACTATCAAGGAAGGATATCGATCAAAATTAACAGAATTACCAACCCCTCCCAAAGCGATGATCTAGAGAAAAATTTGGGCAGGATATGTTAGATTTCTCCTTAACCCAACACCCGACAATTATTTCCAAATAAATTAACTCTCCTACTCTATTGAGTTTTTAACGAAATATTACAACGAAAGCATAATAAGGAAACCATACACAAAGTACACACGTAATTTCTGGGTAAAATACCCCTGGAAAAAAACTTAAGGGAAAACTAGTACCTTGTTGATTTTATTAAATAAAATCTTGGGCTCTCGTCCTGTGATAATGGCCCACTTGAGGAAAATACAAATCAGCAAATATCCAAGCCTTACAAACCTTAAGATCATCCCTTCCATCTTGCTGGTTGGTTGCCCCTTTGTTCCTTTCCTCAGCCCTACCCCTACACACTTGGATGGAAGTTCTTCTCCACCCAATCAATGAGATCTCACTCACTCATTCTATGTGTGTCTACTCCTCTCACTTAGGCTACCTTTTATAACCTTGAGTTTACCCTAAATCCAAAACCCTAGATCTCCAAAGTGATCAAAGGTTGAGATTAGATCTCATCTTTACTTTAGATCTAATCGTTAGGATTTAATTTAATCACTAATGCCAAATACTTAGGCATTTAATTAAATTAAACTCACATTAATTACAAAAGTACATTCACTTTAATAATGACTATATTAAAGTGAATCTCCTAAGTCCTGAGAGGCATTACGGACGACTCCCACGTGATCAATTGCTCTCTCTAAACAGAAAGCTATCCCTGCCATCTTGTTTGAACCTGTCTTTGAAGACTTCCCTTTGAACATGCTCCTAGAAGCCTCCTGCTCCTGAGCATCCTACATAGCCATCTCATACCATGACTCCTCCTTGACAAACTTGGAAGGTTGCTCCTTCCCACCTGAACTTGAACGCTGACTCCCTCTGAGTTGTTCAACCTTCGGAGCTACCTGCTCCTTGTTTTCTGCCACTATGTTGCTTGCCATTGCTCAGCAAGCCACTCAACACTATTTTTTGGTTGCCCGGACCCACTGCTTGTTAGTCGAACCTACTACTTGAACATGCCCGAGGTTGGCCAGATTTATGCTCGAGGCTGCCTAAATCTCTGTCTTGGCCCTATGTCCCCTACTGGGCGACTCTACGACCTCTTCTTTTGGCGACTAGCGCCCTGTGTTGGCGGTTGCGACCTTCCAAGTGGCAGTCGTTCCTCAACTCATTGTCACTCCTTAGCAGTCTGCACATATCTCTCAGCGGCTACAGTGTTTTCCTTAACCCATGACCTCCACCAGATAGTTTCCTAGCACCCTAACACGCGATCCTTCCAAACTCGCATCCGTCAATTCCTACGGCCAGCCCACGCCTTAATTTAGAGTTAAATTGTAATTTTCAATCATCTCTATGTTTTGTAAAACTCAATATGTGCAAGGCATTTTTATAAGACTGTATACCAGCAAGCACAATAGGAAAGTTAAAGTTTATAAGGATGATCCTTTTTCATCCTGGAGGACAGTCGGGCACTTTTTGAAATTTTGTTTGCAAAATCTCGATGAATCTCTATAATCCCCTGCTGCTTTGTTTGGCAGTAGGTTTTTATAATATCAAAATACTCATTTCAGTTTTAAAAAAACACAGGTGAAAGACTTATAATCACTAGAATTAACTACTTTTAATCATTAAAAGGAAGATGGACAGTGTGATGAAACTATAATACATGGTTCGACTCTTGTACCATAGACAAAATAATCAATATACTATGTTGACTACCATTATAAAAGGGATAACCAGCAACCTTCCTTAATGCATACAACCATAAATGTACAATGCCATGATTCATCTCAAAATTAAATGAGTTAAATCTCTACTCAAGAAAGAAGCAATGTGACTAAGCCTCGTCTCTTTCAGCGGCTGGGTTTACCTTAGCGGCCACTGTTATTCTGAACTGTATAGGTCGCTACATATCGTGCTAGAGAAGGGGTCATGAAGTTGCCTCTATAGTTTTTAGGAACAAATGCAAGCAGCCATCGTCCCTCCACCAACTTCAAATTGTCTGAGAATAGTTATCGGTCGCTTCCCTATTGCACTATAGGACTCAAGCTTGCACCCTGGCGGATTATCAGTGGGGGTTTTTAGAAGTGAAAAGTATGGATACACCCAACAAACTTGAGGAAGCCTTTGCTTCACTTCTTAAATCTTCAAAATCTGTAGGAGAGAAACACCTAGTGAAGAGTAGATTCCTCAAAAGGACAGAAGAAATTCCTAAGCTGGAAATTTTGACTCCAAAGGCTAAATAGAAAGCCATATTGTTGCATGAACAAGACTTAATTGAAAAGCTCACAGTCCTATGGACCAACCCTCAAGCAGTTCAGGTATGGGCCTCCAAACATTGGGATTCTCCATTTCAACTTAATTACTGTGGCAATGGTTTTTCCTTGTTCTTATTTGATAGTAAAGAGGTGAGAGATTAGATTTTTATATCAGGCCCATACTTCATGGATTCCAGGGGAATGTTTCTTTCCCACTAGAACATTGATCTTGATCCATATATGGAAATCTCGACTGCCCATGTATGGGTCAGGTTTCCGCATCTCCATGAGATCTTTTGGGATAAAGCCACTCTCAAAACTGTTGGAGACAAGTTGGGTCGCTTCATGGACCAAGTGAGATAACATGGGGAATATATCCTTGCGCTAGAACTTGTGTGGAAGTGGACTTACAAAAGGGCCTCCCAAAAGCAATTCAGCTCAATATGGAAGGTTGGAGTCATCTTCAAGCCCTTGATTACAGATAGGATTCTGTTCAATTCTAAGACTTTCCATGAGTATGACCACTTCGCAAAGAGCTGTCCAAGTATGCAAGAATCACAACCCCCTTTGAAGCATGCTCCACCCCCCAGAACAGTTAGTCTTAGTTGTGGTAGGACAATAACCGGATCACTTTCTTTCCTTCCACTGATGGGAAAAGGTATATTCTTTAAGCTGGTCCATCTTAAATCCTTTTAGTTTGTACTTTGTTGTCTAGTTACAGCCCCTTCTAATATAATGTTTTCCAGTTTCGGTTAGAAAAGAAAAAAAATGACATGATTCATCTCACATTTTAATGTCTTCTATGATTAATTCTAAAAACATGATCAGAGTATGAGAGCTAGAAAATCTTGTATAATTCACTATAATTCAAACTTAAATGTCTGCTAAAATGATTTAATGTTGTTGCTCTATGTTGTGCTTTGCTTCTCATCTATACTTTCAATTTGAACATCTGTTCTTATAACTCAATGATGTTGCTCCATGTAAATGTCCTCCACTGCATCGAATCAACCACTTTAATTTTTTTATTTTGATATCTGTCCATAGCCATAGTTGTGCTTTCACATTGACAACGGCAAGAGAGAGAGAGATTGAGATTATACTTTTAATAGCTTTTGATTCAATATTGATTCTACTTTACAGCACCAAGCTATGCTACTCAAGTGCACTTTCTTCCAACTGCAGTGTGTTTCAATTTTAAGCTCTGAATATCTATGTAAAGCACATGTTCTATCATTAAAACCGATTTCTTTGGCTTTCCAGTAACTGAAATTAATTTTTGAAAATATAAGGATGGTTGAAAACCATGGTAGAGAAATCAGGTCATGCATTAATCAGTATAAGCTGAAAATATGATAAATGACAACATTGCAAAATGGAATGAGAAAAGGACCACAAACTCACAGAAAATAGATTGACAGATATGCAAAAACTAAAGCAGATGCATCACTAGAGTCAACGAGAAGATTAAATTATCCTGAAGGATGTTTTTTGGGAAAATTTCCAAGAAGTGTCTCTCTTTATAAAAATTTGACTTCATGGTATAGAATCAATGAAATAAAGTACTGCATCAATTCCAAGAACAGACAGTACTAACCCGTTGCCTGTTTTTATATGTACCATCATCATCTTTCTCCGCAGCTCCCTCTGTGGCTTTACCAGTACGCCTGCTAGCAATTCTCGGTTTCCTTGAAGAGGCCATTTTCGTTATTTTTCTTTATCAAATCTCCCAAATAAAGGTAACGAAAATCATTCCAAGTCCCCTTGATTAGCAACCTGCTGATCGCTCATTGCCTTTGCAACAGAACACAATGGATAACAACATTTATGAGTAGTCGGGCCAAGGAGCTGCGCAGAAAATTTGAATACAAAGGTTGAAATGTAGAAACCAAAAGAAAAACGCAAGGAAACAATAATTTGAAAAAAAAAAAATTGAGCCGAACGTGGAGTTTGGCTCGAAGCCATTAAATGAATTTAAATTTAAATTTGAAAAATCCGTGGAAGTTAGGAAAAAGTGTAGAGTTTACTCACAAGTTAGGCAGAGCTAAATTACGGGCGTATCGAGAATTTTTCAGGTCACTTCCACGGCGGATCCACGGCAGCGTTCTAAGATTCGACAGAAGATCCCCTGGCGGCGCCGTAGTTTAACCGAAGCCTTCACCTGTAGCTCAGGTTCAGCCACCAGTCTAAGCTTCTCTGCGACAAAGGAATACTCCCACAAATTTAGAAGACTAATAATTACAGAAATGGATAGAAGTGCTTTAACCTGGTAATGAAAAGAAAACTAAAAATTAACGAATTGGAGGGTTTTGCCAAAATAATGAAGAATCAACGGCAAAATGAGTATTTAAGAAAGATAAATATGGCCATGAATTTAACAACTTTACAGCCGGGATACAAGATAAGGCTGGATTTTCATTGCTACTTATGTTGAACCAAATCTCGGCAAAACACCTATCCGATGCAGTATCTTTGAAATTTACCAGCTACGAGAATCAAAAATAATTTAAATAGGAGAGCACAAACAATTAGTCTCGTAAAATCGATGTATTCAATGAATAACAAATAGAAAAAGTTGTGGCGAGAACTCACAAGAGCCGAACAGAGGCTCTGAGCACACAGCTACGGAAGGCTCCTGCGACCTGGAAGAGAATAAGACTGAATGCAATAGCAACAAATAGATGCCTGAACAGATCTGCCTAGGGCCGAAATTTAAACTGTATTGACGAGAACGTTGATGCCGATCCGGTAAAGCTTGAAATCAAAGCCCGCCGTTAACGATCGAACATCCGACCTGCAAGCCAAGCAAGGCGGAGCGAGGCAAAGCGAGCTAGGGTACCAAGCCGAGAGATCCGCTCTCGTTTCTTCCTTTCCCTTTGTCCTCCTGCTCCTCCTACTCTGTATTGTTTTCGAAGTGATGTTGTTACAGCACACAATTTTTGTATTCAAAACTTGGCTATAACCCAAAAATAATATTAAGAATATTTATTATTCTTCGAAATAATTTTCTTATCTTTTATTTTTTACCTAAATAGAAGGAAGAAGTCTCACTGGGCAGACCACGTGCAGAAATAAGTTAAATTTGAAGGGTAGCAATGTTCAATGGGTTTTAGTGCGCTCTAGCAACGAACGAGATATTGCCACGTCGTGAGGGTTAAAGTTGTTTACTGAGTATATTCCGGTAAGGGTGGGTGTGGTGAGCGTTGGCGCCACTATGCGTATATTTACCGGAGAGAAGGGGAGGTCAAACTGTGGACGTTGTTGCTAAATAAAAAGGGCAAATAAGGGAGCCTTTGAATTTTTGAAATTTTGAATTTTACCATATGAGTTGCGTGTGTGATGAGCCCAGCGAGACTGAGAGGAGAGATGATGTGAATGGATGGGATGGGCAGGAGAGATGATGTGAATGGATGGGATGGGCATGGTATGTGAGGAAGGGACCGACTCTTATCATTAGCCGCCCCGCTCGCTACAAAGGAGGTGACAATGCAAACATCACCTAAATTTGGAATTGTGTTCCACTTAATTTCTCAACATCGTTCCTTATCATTATCACTGATTATCATAATAATCATGATGAAAGGGTAGAAAGTTGGGAGAACCCTATCGCAACTAAATTGGGGGGGTTTTCTCTTTCCCCCCAAAATTGGCGGAAATCAAACCCTCTATGGTCGAAGAGCGTTTGAATGTGGTGGGATTGGGGTTTTATCGAGGAGGCTAATAGGTGGTTGGTTCGAAACTCGTGAAAAAGGGGAGGGCTACCGTTTGCTCTATTTTCTAATTTTTCCTTATGACTTGAGGTATTATTTTTATACATACGAGGTTTTCATGCTTTTCTTCATAGATAGTACGATGACGTTTCCTCTATTTTAATAATAATAGAAAATAAAAATTCCGAACTTTAGCCACCACTAATTTGTACAAAGGATGAGGTGCTGTTTTAAAGTGATTTTAACTCTCCTTCCCACAAACTAAAATTAAACACTAAGAACAAATCATTTAAGTATGCATGTAGAAAGGTACCGAAAAATAGTGGCCAAGCATGCATGCTTTTTTATAGTCTTTTTAATTCTCATGCTCCCAACTAAAACTAAACACTAAGAACAAAGGTGTCGACACAATAGTGGCATTATCCAAGGAATCTATTTAAATTTATACTATGTGCTTTTTTTTTCCTAGAAAATTTTTGCTCAATTATATTATCATATAATTTTTTTTACATTTTTTTTACATTTCTAATCTCATCATTGGAGATTCCATCTACACTATCAGTTAAAAAGTAACATATACATGCTTATCAAAAAGCAAATAGATATTTCTAAACAGTGCTCGATACTAGCTCATCAAAACATAAACAACTAGTATCATTTCGCTAGCAATACGACAAAATTACAATATCCAAAATGCTTCAAACAACATCTAGAGGGCCGATCACAGGACTAGAGCCTCCCAGTGAAGAAATAATGAACTATAATCTGCCTTCTGGGACCCTCAGCTCCATTGGTCCACAGATGATAGAACAAATAGCCTTCAGTCTCCTCCAAAGCCATCTTAGAAAGTTTGTCCACTTCAACATTGAAGTTCTTGAAGATGTGTTGATAGTTAATAGATCTGAACTGCTTTGATAATGTCCTGATTCTAATTTTCCATCCTTCCAAAGTTGATACCTGAAGTCTACCTTTGTTAAGAAGCCAATCAATTATTACTTTTGAATCACCCAACACATGGATACTAGAGATAGATAAGCTATGCTCAAGAAAAAGAGTTGCCCAAGCACCTAAGAGCTCTACTTTTGAATTTGTACCTATGCCACAGTTAAGGGTCCACTTAATAACTAAAGCATCCATAGTTTTAATAACTCCACCAACACCACACAGGCTACCTTCCAATTGTGTTGCCCCATCGAACCAGGCTAAAGCGGCTCCTCTTTCATATGTAATCATACAATCCTGAGGATGTTTGTCTTTCAGTTGGGTTATTGTATTGTTTATTAGAGCCTTGGATTTATAGATCACTGTCAGAAAAGACGGTTTATGCTCTTCGAAGATTGCTTTGTTGTGCTCCTGCCAGATATTCCAGCATATAAGTGCAGATATCTGTGATGGAGCCGACTTTTCTTCATGCCAGTTTTTCATGCACTCTCACAGAGTATTCCTGATCCAGCAGTTCCTAACTTTCAAATCTTTTATCATAAAATCCCAGATGGATCTTGCAAAAGTACAGTAAATAAAGAGATGGGAGATAGATTATGACTCCAACTTACACAATGGGCAACGCCCAGGTCCTTCCCAGCCCCTTTTTTGAAGCGAGTCCCAGGTGAGAATTTTACCTTCCAATGCTAGCCAGAAGAAAACTTTGATCTTTAATGGCACTTTCCATTTCCAAATGCATCTCCTCCAGGTCTCAACCTTTGTCAAAATTTTAGTTTTAATAATGCTCAAATAAACGTTTTTAACTGTGGGTATACTGGAATCATCACCACCAGACCATATTAAATTATCTTCCTCTTCAGTTAAAATAGCACCAGATTTTATAAGCGTCAGTCTAAAAAGCTCCCATTCCTTTTCCAAAACTCCAGTAAGCCCTAAATCGATGTTGCTCAACCAGTTTGTGGAAGGAGATTGATCATCAGTGGTAATTCTAACCTGGGCAAGAGTCTTGATATTTCGATGATAAAGTGCAATTAGCAAATTTTTAGTAAGAAAACAAGAATTACCCATCCCCAATATCCGATCCTTTCCCAGCACAATATGTTTACCATTACTTGGAATCTAGTACAATCCATGGGAAATGAGATGGATAACTTTAACCAAGACACTCCAAATTCTAGAGACCCCAAATAACTGAAAAGAGGAAGATCTGAGCCAGGATACCACTGATTCATTATGGATATACTTATCACAAATGACTCTATGCCAAATACCTTTCCCATTAAGTACTCTCCATAAGGTATTTGCGGCCAGAGACTTGCTGAAATCAAAGATATTTCGGATTCCCCAACCTCCAAAGGCTTTTGGAAGTGCGATTTGTTCCCACTTGCACAAATGTATCTAATGGGACTCATTATTGCTTTTCCAAAGAAAGTTATACATTAGTTTTCTCAAAGTATTTAAAATAGAATAAGGGACCACTACAAGTGATAACCAATAAATTGGTTGGCTTTCCAATACAGCTTTCAAAAGAGTAAAACGACTTCCAATGGATAGCCACCTGTAGCACCAATTACTTATCCTATTTTCCACTTTTTTAATTAACCAACCCCAATCTTCAATGCGCTAGAAACCTGACTTAATGAAAAAGCCCAGATATTTAAAACCTTGTTCCAACTTCAAGAAAGTGTATGGGAAGATTGCCTTAAAAGGTAACAACTCCATGTCTGAAAGTCTAGCTTGATGAAAAGTAGATTTGGAAGCATTGATAGATAATCCCGAGGACAAACAAAAACATTTCAAAACCTTATCTATTTCCCACCATTCCTACATATTTGCATTAGTCATAATGACCACATCATCAACAAATAGAATATGCATAATCTTTATGGTCCTTGGCACTTTTATACCAGACAATTTACCTTCATTTTGACTGTCTTTCAGCAGTAGACTCAAACCTTCCATAACAAGGATAAATAAGAGAGGCGATAAAGGGCATCCTTGCCTTATACCTCATCCGCTTTTAAAGAAGTCAGTTGCCTCGCCATTAATCAATATTGAATATGTAGTAGAAACCACACATCCCATAATCCAATTTGTCATGTTTTGGCCCAGACCAATCTGAAGAAGGATCATGCGCAACAGTTCCCAATTTATACTATCATAAGCTTTTTGCAGGTCCAATTTTAACACCGGGGACTTAGACTTTTTCTTTTTAATATTATGGATACACTCATGCACATTGCCTATGGTGTCTCAAATATGTCTCCCTTGGAGGAAACCCAACTGCTCCTCCGAGAGTGATCTCGACAGTATGGGTTTAATCTGATCCGTTATAATCTTTGAAATAATTTTATAACTTAGATTACATAGCAAGATCGGTCTAAAGTCACCAAATTGTTTAGGCTTATTTACTTTGGGAATCAGAGTAATGAACGTTGAGTTCATTGCACCAGGAATGAATCCTTTTAGTCTAGATTCGTCCACCATTTCTAGGAAGTCACCCCCGACAGTATAAAAAAGATGCTTAAAAAATTCCACAATCCAGCCATCCGGGCCAGGACTCTTGTCAATTTTAAAAAAATTTAGAACCTTTTTTAATTCCTCTTTTTCTACAGGCTTGAAAAGTGCCTCAGCTTCCGTGTCATCCATTATTCTTGGAAATAATGCAACCACCTTGACCTGATCGATAGTCGAAAATCCTTTCTGTTCTTTATAAAAATCTTTGAAATGTTTCTGAGCAGCAAATTCGATGTTCTCCTATCCCCTGTATACCTGCCGCTCCTCTCCATTAATCGCCCAAACAAATTTATAGTTCCTTCTATAACTCACATAGTTGTGAAAGAATTTAGTATTTAGGTCACCACTCTTAATCCAGATAGCCCGACTACGCTGGCGCCAATGCTCCTCTATTTCTTTAAGTAAGATATTTCTTTCATTTTCCAAGTCTTTTAAATGCACATCCATCATAGAATTACTTAACCCCTCCGCGAAGTTCTGGATCCTGTAAGAGATCTCATGGTCCAAGCTACCTAGTCGAGCAGTTTTGTTCTTCTTTCGTTCCTTTTGCCAGCTTTTTGTAATGACTTTCAGGTCTTTTAGTTTCCAAACCATGCGCTTTTGCTTACCGATCTCTTTAAGATACTTAGGATCCTTCCATAAATTTTGCAACATCAATATGAAATCGTTCTCTTTAGTCCACAATGGATTGAACTTGAACGGGTATGCCTTGTATAAAGGAGGAAGGTCCAGTTGAAGTAGAATCGACGCGTGGTCAGAGACGTAAGGGTATTCAACCCAGGCTCTATAAATGCCAACTGATTCAATAAAATCTTCAGATATGAGGATTCTATCAAGTCTTTTGGCAATGTATCCAGTCCCTGAACGGTCGTTTCGCCAAGTAAGCACATTTTTTCCCGACACAATGTCAATCAGCTTGTTTTTATGAAAAAAAGTGTTGAAGAAATTTACCAATGGTCCTAATAAGGCTGTACCACCCCATATTTCACCGGAAGATAAAGTCAGATTAAGGTCACCTGCTAGAATAAGGCCATTTAGTTTCAACAATCCTGACAATTCCAAATTCTCCCAGAACTGTTTGCAATCCAAAAATGACCCGTAAACATTTAGTAAATTCAATTGTCTTCTACTTTCTAAACAATATCCTGTCAAAAATATCCCACCACAAGTAAGAAATGGAACCAAATCAAAGTAATTAGGATCCCATGAGACCAATAATCCACCTGAGGTACCAACAGAGTTAACTACACAGCTTAACCAAGTTGGTCTAAGAGAATGAAAAAAGGAACGGGCCTTCTCTGAATGCACAAGCGTCTCCTGTAAAAAAACAATATTTGGACGAGTCTTATCCAAAACACATCGTATCGAGGCGACTTTCAGGGCACCTCCAGTCCCCCTTAAATTTAGAGAGAGAAGTAACATTACTTCGATCTAGCGAGGGCCTTCATTGCTCTAAGGGCCCCACCTTCGGTGGATGTAAGTGGAACGGGGAGATCTGTGGGAACAAGTGTTGATTTTTTACGGGCACTTCTTGTTTTTATCGGATAAATTTCAATGCCCAGTCCCCTAGACCAAGCATACTCTTTCCCGACCTTTACATGAGACGACCTCGAACAACAAGCCTCCCCACTCCCAACATCATCCTTAATCACTGACTTCCCGAGATACACAGGTAATTTCACAGTAGAATCATTATAAAAAATAAAAGGGATAAGGGAATCAAGTACCACAAAAAGAGTGGACTCCCCTTCTTCAGGTTCTCTATAGCCAGGTGAAATAATCGGTTGTCTCAACACCAAGTGACTAGACTGCGGGTTATAGAAATCCCCGGATTGAAAGGAAGATTATGGAGAAGGACTACGTAAACTGACCTTTTCACTTAACAAGGTTTGTCTAACAGTGGCAGTCACTGGGTCCATTCCCGAGGTAAGAGAAGAGTGGATAATAGGTGGGTCCAGGCTTCCAGAAGGAGTGTCAATACTCCCATTACAAACCTTAACATTCAAGGGTGGAGAGATGATCTTTGTAGTCATCTCCTTAAGCCACTCGAATGAGTTTATAACCTCTCTTTCCCAAACAATCATAGAATTAAAAAAGACTGGACAGAAAAAAAGTAGCTTACCCAAAATAGAGTTGATACTTTCCATGGGGGTGGGATCAGTACTGTCCACTTGAGCCACACCAGAACCATAAAAACCTGTCTCCATGGATAAGTCAGGCGAGCTATAGACATGCTCGCTTTCTTCCTGTATCAAATCTTCAGCTGCAAAACCTTTACAATCCCTCCTGAGATGTGAAGTACTTCTGCAAATGCTACACCGAAAGGGAATACCAAGATAATCTACCTTTTGGTGATAGTGCTTTCCCCTCCACTCAATATCTAAAGTCTCTAGCAACCCCTGGTGTATGTCTAGTTCAACCAGTACCCTACCAACTTTCCTAGTACATGCAACGAGAAAAACTTTGTCAACCATTACAAATTTTCCAAGGGAGTTTCCAATAGCCGTCAGTGCTCCCTCATTCCATAAAAACAGTGGGAATCCCAGTAACAAAACCCATATATGTCGTAATGAGAAATACTTTGTTTCCGGGTTGAATGTTATCCGCCATCTTTTTAGCATAAGACTGTTCTTACCATTTACCCAAATTCCATCTAACAGTGTAGCCACACCTTCACGGCATTTGCACAAAAATCCTAACCATCCTTTTGATAAGAAAAAGATCTTCGACATATATCCTAGGATTGGAAGCCAAACCCGTTCTAACCAAACTAATAACTTCTCTGCATTCAAATTATTGTAAGCAAATCTGCCTACAATACCACAAAGCACCATCCGACAAGTGTCCTCCAGGCCTATATTTGAGCCTAGGACCATTCTTCTTATAGTTTTATTTGTCGCCCACTATCTACGTCCCTTATGGATAGTAGCAGTGCCTTTTGTTTTAAGACTCGAATGCAAAGATACATCACTTCCCTCCACTTTATGCTGGTTAAACCCCGACAGTGTATTCCTCACACCCAGTGTAGTCTCTGGTTGAGACGGTAAGAACATATCCAATGAAGGCTCATAACCAAGAGCCTTGTAGCGACCTTCCTCTGGTGAAAATGGCTCTGTATGGGTTACAGAACCAACCGTATGAAAACTCGATACTACCCCTCCAATATTACAAGCATTTGTTACACCTGCCACCTGCTAGAGTACATCATCTGGCTCATTCAATAAAACATTAACTTGCGCATTTATTTTATCCAACCGGTTAAGTGCCATTTGGGCTCCACTTGGACTCCACTAGAAACAAAAGGCGGAGATCAAGGGCTGGTAAAACTCTCCAAATTCCAAGAAGAAGAGATAGTTAATGATACCGATAAAGAGATTAATGACAAATAACCACCTGTGATCCACTATCCTATCCCCGAGAATACATCATAAAGGGTCACAGGATGTAATGATTCGGAACAGTTACCAAAAAGGGAAGCTAAGTCACTAAAAAAAACTACAAGCCAAAGGACATGGCAGAACACCAAAAAACCTAAGGAATAGTATAAAATCACCCCCTACTATCAACCAATGGACCGATTAGCATAATGATTTAACCAACCTCCTACAAGCACCCTATAAAAATAACCAGGAAAAGGAAGGTTATCTAGAAGAAGAGAAGTAAAAAGAGTCGATGCCCTCCAAACCTAATCATATCCAGCGTCGAAACCCCCCTCCATTAAGCCTTCTAGATATTTCCCGCCTTTAAAAAATTTGAAAATGTAACACTGCTCCACAGGTTCGATGACCTCCTCCTCCATCGCTCTGCCTTCCCATTCACACTATGTGCTTATAGTTTGATATATTGTGTTTATAGTTTGATATATTGGGGTAAGTAATGTGATTATGAGCATAAAGTTGGTAAAAATGGTTTTTTTTAATTGATTTTTATAGTTAGTATGTCACTTTTTACGCTGAGGTGTTGGCTCTATTGGTTAGTGCATTGTGATAAGGTTCTAACTTAAATTATCTCTATATCTTATGTTTAATTTTATTTGGGAAGTTTTTTCAATCAAACTATGGTGTTCAGTGTTGCATAAGTCTAGGGTGTGTGAGTGTGTACTGGTAAAAATAGCTGGTATGTGTGTTTGGCCCTTGTACTATAAAGCCTAAGTCAACTTTTCACTTTTTAAGGTGAGGTGTTGGCTCAATTGGTTAGTGCACCGTAATAAGTCTCTAACCTAAGATATCCTTACATCTCATCTTCAACTCAACTTGCTTCCTTTTACATTTTTTATCATTAGTTTATGTTAAAAAAAATATTTTCAAATGAAGGGTTGGCAGGGGCAGGGGATCCTATTTGATCCTGAACAAAATGTAGAAAGTGATTTTGCATAGGGATTAGGGAAAGTGATAGACAATGAAGAAGAGGCAATAGCCTTGTATCGGGGATTTCCCATCGGTTTAAATCAATGAGTTGAGAAAGTTACTATCGTTGGTGATTCCTCAATAATCATATGAGCGCTACTCAAAGAATCAACTCTGCAAACTATAGAGCCAAGAAGAACAATGGTCAAAATTCAAGGGCTAGCGCAACAATATCAATCAATCTCTTTTTTTCTTATATGATTCAACAAGGCGATAGGATCACGAACACTGGAGCTCGGTTGGAAGAAGGATTGCTAAGTATTAAGGGAGGGCATTCAATCTTCTTGCACATTACTTGAGGATCATCGTTCACTAGCTCACATCAATGAAGGGTGCGATGAATGGAAAAGGGGAGCATTTTAGTTTGAATCTTGTCGTAATCACAAGTCTTAACCATGTTTTATCTCAACAAACCTTTGTAATTGCATCTTCAATCAAGCAATAAATCCAATAACAAGGTAAAGGGATGGACAATACACTTGGCATACAAATTTGATACGAGCAATTAAGGCCCATGCTTTGCCACCCTTAAGTCAAATCTCATGCATGGTGATATTTATTTAGCATCAGGGAAGGGTTTGGAGGTTTGAATGTGGGATGCCTCAATATTGGATTTATCCCTCATCATTAGTCTTACATCTCCAACCTTCATTTCAACTCCTTTTCATTCCAAGTTGTTAGTTTTGGTTGGGAATCTTCGTCACTATGGAGCACTATC